>VZQC01014591.1:1308194-1340124 GCA_009823505.1 Rhizomys pruinosus | reverse complement strand
GCAATTTCTCGAACGTTTTATATATAGAGTCGCTAAATTCCTTGCTTCTCACAAGAGGTGAGTTAGGTGAGTCAAATGGATCTATCTTCATAATTACATCAAATAGTCTGCACCAAGGATTATCATTCCTCTTCATGCCACCAGGAGAGCCTTCAGTAACTCTAGGCTTCATTGGGTTGGAGAGCTGGCTCCAGAAACTACCAAGCCCACTAAAGAAATTCATCCTTTCAATTCTGTTTCTCTAGAACCACTCCTGGTACCAAAATCTGTATTAGTCAGGGTTCTCTAAAGAAACAGAAGCAACAGGACGAATATATAGCTATATACAATTTATTGATTTGCTCACATGACAGAGTTCAAGGAGTCCAACAGTAGCCACGCTGCACTGGAGAGGCTAAAAATCCAGGGAACTGCTCAGTCCATAAGGCTGGATGTCTCAGTAGTCCCAATCCGGTGCTTAAGGCCCACTGGATTCCGGGAGATCTGCTGGTCTCAGTACATGCTGGGATCCGAAGGGTTGATCACAGCAGCAAGACAAACTCACCAGTGAGAGAGAGGCAAGCTACAGGAAAAAAAGGGACCAGCTCCCTCTGCCATGGCCTTTAATACTGCCTGCGGCAGAAGGTAATGCCCACATTTGGGGTGGGCCATCCGGGTTGAGGTAGTCCAATCCGAAGATCCTTTTTCTCTTATTTGTTCCTTAGTCCAGTTAAGTTGACACCCAGAATTAACCATCACAATGATGGACTCAGTAGAGAATTAGCTGCACACAGTGTTGGCATTTTTTTTTTTTAATTTCCAGTTAGATGTCCACTATCTCTTTCAACTTTATGTTCACAGAATTCTTCTGATATCCTTGTCATCTTACATACATGATATGAACAGCCAATAAAATCGGGAGGAAGATGTCCATTCTCCTACTTCCACTCTCTTCTCCCTGTTCGTGTCACTGTGGGAGCCAATAGGGTTCCACCTACAAAGAAAGCTGGAGCCTGCCGAGCTTCCATGTGTGCAGACAAACACTCATTTGGTATAACCCCTGTCGTTATCTTTATTAAATTTGTTATTAATTATAAAATTAAACCATATTACAGATATTAGGAAGGTAGGAGAAAAAAATCCCAGAATCCCAGCAGGCTGCCACAGCTTCTCCTACTATTAGTTTTCTTTCCAGTCTTTCATGTGTATATAGGTTCCATAGCTGTAACAGTGATGTATAATAATAATAATAAAGTGTGATGTGTTTTGTAAGTAATCAGTATTTAATATTATGGTTGTTTAAGAACGTGGATTACGCCTTGAGTTCCAGTGCTTGGAAGGCAGAGGCAGGAAGACTGCTATGAGTTTGAGGCCACTCTGTGCTCCATGTGAGTTCTAGTATAGTCTGAGCTATAGTCAGAAGAGGTTAAGCTAGAAAAGAGAGAGAAGGATGCTTGTTGAATGAGTGAGCCACAAACGAGCTCTATATCACAAGTTTTTGCTGTCATTGCAACCACAGATTTTCAAATTTATTTAGTCTGTGAATTAGGCGTACCATGGTTGAATACCTATAATTGGATATTGTGTAGTTTTTAAAAGTTTTACTAAATTGGGCTGGAGAGATGGCCTAGCAGTTACAAGCGCCAGCTGCTCTTGCAGAGGACCCGGGTTCAATCCCCAGCACCCACATGGCGGCTGAGAACCGTCTGAAACTCCAATTCCAGGAGAACTCCAGTTCCAGGGGAATCCGACACCCTCTTCTGACCTCCGCGGCATTGCACGATATGGGTGCACAGATCTACATGCAGACAGTACACTCATACACATAAAGAATAATAAATTTTAAAAAATTTAAAAAAAAAGTTTTACTAAGTTAGGTTCTGCACAGATGGCTCAGCAGTTAAGACCATTGACTGCTTTTGCAGAGGACCCTGCTGTGGTTCCCCGGCACCACATGGTGGCTAACGGCCATCTATAACTCCAGTTCCAGGAGGTCCAATGCGCTCTTTTTACCTCCATGGGCATTTCATGATACAAGTGCATTTACATACATGCAGGCATTACACTCATACACATAAAATAATAATAAATAAAATACATATTTTTTAAGTTTTACAGCCAGGCATTGTGGTGCACACCTTTAATCCCAGAACTTAGGAGGCAAAGGCAGGTGGATCTCTGTGAGTTCAAGGCCAGCCTGGTCTACAGAGTGAGTTCCAGGCCAGCTGAGGCTACAGAGAGACCATGTCTCAAAAAGACCCTCCTCCCAAAAAAGTTAGACTAAATTAATAGTGCTGTAGTAGATGTGTTTATGAGTGGAGGTTCCCACTTTGCAGTGACAGCAGTAGTCTACTGAGTCTGGGGCTAAGAAAATTTGCGTGGTTCTTTTTTTTTTTTTTTTTTGGTCTTTTTTGAGACAGGGTCTCCCTGTAGCCCCAGCTGTCCTGGAACTCACTCTGTAGACCAGGCTGGCCTTGAACTCACAAAGATCCACCTGCCTCTGCCTACCAAGTGCTAGGATTAAAGGCATGTGCCACCATGCCTGGCCTAGTTTGTGTGGTTCAAAAAAAAATTGTACCAGTTTATAGTAGAGTTTATTGACAACAAATGAGAATGGTTTTAAGTGGTATAAGTGATATAAGTGATCCATATAGGTATTTTTGGCTCCTGTCTCTGACTTCTGTTTTCATATTCTGTGTTTCAGATTCTTGTCTTTTACTTTTTGAGATGTCTTCTGGCTTTTGTGAGCTGTATTTGTGAACTTTACTTTTACAAGTGAGTATCAATGCTTTGCATCAAAAAGAGCTAGGATACCCCAGGTATGGTGATGCATGCCTTTAATCCCAGCAAGGCGAATCTCTGTGAGTTCAAGGCCAGTCTGGTCTACATAGCAACAGTTCCTGGCCAGCTGGGGCTATCAGGGGACCCTATGTCAAAAAGACCCCTTCCCGGGTGGGGGGATAGAGGGGACACAGGTCTAGATTTGATAAAAAATATATGTATAAATAAATTAAAAAAAATATGCCACAAGGAGTGCTATGCATATAAAAAAAAAAGACCCCTTCCCCCTCAAAAAAAAGAGCTAGGAGGATGCCCAATGTGCCATATATCAGTTCTCTGAGAGCTCAGGAGTAATTGGAAAGAGAAAACACTTTCTTTGTAGCTCCTGGTGTTAGATCTGAAGGGCAACTTCTTGTTTGAAAACTAATTGGTGTGAATATTCCTAACTACTGTCTTCCTTCCTGAACTTCATGAATATGTTGTGATACAGCCGATTTTAATTCTGTAATACTAGTCTTTACTTAGTAGGATTTAGTGGAACCTTATGTCTTGGTTCTAAGATAAAGGACCAGGTTTTAACTCTTCCCTAAGCTTAGCTGAAATACTATTCCACTGTGGAGCTTTCTGCTCTTATTTGTATTCAATACATGTCTCGCACAAATACCAATCAGTTGATTGAATATTAATGAGTCTATTTTGCATTTAAGTGTTCTAGCAATAGAAATAGCTGCCTTTTTTTAAAGATGACCATAAAATTTTATTTTAATAGTGCCTGAACACAATGATAGTTACTTGGCCTTAATGATCGTTATTAAATATCTTCCCACCGCTTATATGTTAGATTAAAAATAAGTTTTTGAGGGGCTGGAGAGATGGCCTAGCGGTTAAGAGCTCCGACTACTCTTGCAGAGGACCCGGGTTCGATCCCCAGCACCCACATGGCGGCTAAGAACCGTCTGTAACTCCAATTCCAGGAGAACTCCAGTTCCAGGGGAATCCGACACCCTCTTCTGACCTCCGCGGCATTGCACGATATGGGTGCACAGATCTACATGCAGACAGTACACTCATACACATACAAAAATAAATAAATAAAAAAAAATAAGTTTTTGAGCTTGACCCTTGAGTAGAGCAGAGGAAAAAATAAAAACAGTGCTTCCTTTGGGATTATAAGCATAAGGTGGTCTTCATACAGATTTGGGCCTGAATTCAAATCACTCATCTGGTCTCCTAAGTTCATGATGAGGATTTATTACTTTAAGGTGTCCTGGGTTAATAGTGGCCCCAGGAATCTTGTAAAAATTTCCCTAGAGAACTGAGCCCTCAGTCCAAATGTTCAAAAATTATCAGAAATAAAGTTCTAGTGAATAACAAAGCCATAATAAAATCAGGCTAGAAAAGTACCTCTGTGGAACAGCACGTACTTTGTGTGCATAATGGTCTAGGTTCAATTCCCAGCAGTGCATTAAAAACAAAACAGACTGATAAAAGTACAGCACAGACCAGAGAAGTCACAAAAAAAAAGATGTGAGTGAAAGTTAGCAGAAATAGTGGTCATCAAAAAGCTGACCTGCAAAACTTGTTTATTAGGAATTAAAAGAAAAACATAAAATAGAATAATCTATTTAATGTGTGTAGAGTAGTGAAAGAGGGAACTGAAAATACGAACTAGAAACAGAAGTCTCTAGAAATGACCAGACCGATTGGAAAAAGAATCGAACTTCTAGAGATGAAAACATAATTATTCTCAAAAAAAACCCCAAAAAACAAAAAACTGATTTAGGTTTTCAGCAATTGTTATAGCCAGGCATGGTGGCATATGCCTTTAATCCCACCACTTGGGAGGTAGAGGCAGGCGGATCTCTGGGAGTTCAAGCCTGGTCTACAGAGTGAGCTCCAGGCCACCTGGGCTAAAGGGAGACCCTTTCTCAAAAATATCAAAAATACCAAAAAAAAAAAAAGAAAATATAATTATTTTGTATTGTTGACTTTATATAATCTATAGTATTTATATAATAGTAAAATTCACATAATACTGAGATCTGTAATTCAGTAGATAGTTTAAACAGATTAATACTGCTAATAAGTAATGTAGTAAAATGGAAGATTCTGTTGAAGAACTTGCTAGGAATGTAGTATAGAGGCGAAAAAAGGAAAAATAGAGGAGGTTAAGAAAAATATTTCTGGGCTGGGCGTGGTACATGCCTTTAATCCTAGTACTTGGGAGTCAGAGGCAGGTGGGTCTCTGTGAGTACAAAGCAAGTTCCAGTTCAGTTGGATCTGATGATAAGAGAATGAGAAGAGTCAATATTCAGGGAAATATAGCTTATAATTTTCCAGAGTTGTTGGAAAAAAAGGTGTTAATCCATAAATTCAGCAAGTCTAACATATTCCAGTGTGGATATATAAAAAGAACCTAGTGAAATTAGAAAATGATAATATAAAAGGATCTTAGAACTTGATAAATAACTGCGCCACCATGCCCAGCTAGAACTAATGGCATATCTTTAAAGGACTATTGGGCATGTATGCTGACAGAGGGCATCTTAGGAGTCAGAAGACAAAACAAAGACAAAAACCAATCAAATATCAACAATAGCTAAAACTCCTGTAGTTGAAATAGATCAATCCCCAACCACCGAACAAAAGAAAAAAAAAAAACGGACTACTGAGATAAAATGACTGCCATGCTAAATTGTACACTTACTTCAACCAATCTTTTTTTTTTGTCTTTTTGAGACAGGGTCTCCCTTTAGTCCTAGCTGGCCTAGACTCGCTATGTAGACCAGGCTGGCCTTGAACTTACAGAGATCTGCCTGCCTCTGCCTCCTGAATGCTGGGATTAAAGGCATGTGCAACCATACCTGGCATTTTAAACATCTTTTTTTTTTTAATTTTTATTTATTTTTGTATGTGTATGAATGTACTGTCTGCATGTAGGTTTGTGCACCCGTGTCATGCAGTGCTGGGGAGGTCAGAAGAGGGTGTTGGATTCCTCTGGAACTGGAGTTAAAGACAGTTCTCAGCTGCCATGTGGGTGCTGGGGATCCAACCCGGCTCCTCTGCAAGAGCGGTCGCCACTCTTAACTGCTAGGCCATCTCTCCAGCCCCTCAACTATCTTTTAAGAAAGGCTAAATACTTTTGATTTAAAAAAAAGAAATAAGCCAATGTAAATCAGAGAAATTATTAATATATCCTTACAAAAAGAACTTTAAAAAAATACTTAGGAAAAAGCAAAACTATTTCAGAAGGAATCAGACAAAATAAGGAACTGAGCAAGGACATGGCTAGCACGTAGGTTTAGCTGTGCAAATGCTGATAAAAACAGTAGTGACATCTACATTTGTAGGAGTGACAGAAAACAAACCTAAAATAAATAGAGGCTTATAGTTCCCAGAGTTTGAGAAACATAGCCAGAGGTTAATTGCCCTGCCTCCTAATTAAAAAAGGCAATTTTGTTTGCTTAAAAGAAAAACCTAGGTCAGGCAAGTTGTAAATCTCAGCAGCAGCCCAGAGAACAGAGGAGAAGGAAAAGAAGCCATGCGGTCTGAGTTAAGCTGGCGTGGAGGTCAGCAGCACAGCAGACAAGCAGCACTTGGCAAGGGCTGGAGCTTTAGAGAAAGTAAACAAGCCTGAAATGCCAGAAAAAGCACACTTAGGCTCTGGGCAGCACCTAAAAGAAAGACATAAAAAAGAAGAAAAAAGAAAGTTATTCCTTTCTGGGTCAGGACTTAGAAAGGTATACAGATCCAGCCAAACCTCATGGTGGCTTTTAGGCACTGTTATTTATTCATCTTTTTGGAGCGTGTGTTTAGTTTGGTGTGGTGGCACATACCTTTAATCCCAGCACTTGGGAGGTAGAGGCCAGGAGATCTCTGTGAGTTCTGGTTAACCGCCCTCACGCCTTCCCCCTTTATCTGAGCCTTTACCACCTCCCGAGTGCTCTCCCTTCTATAGACTTTCAAAGCAGCTGTGTTGAGACCTGCCATTGATTGAACACCTTTGTGCCTGGCACTTCAAGTGCTTTTCCATGTATCGTCCTCACAGAAACTTTATGTAGGTTTATCCTCATCATAGATCTGGAATCTCACAGATTATGTGACCAGCCACTACTAAGTGGCAGAGCCAGGATTCAAACTTGCCTGAGCCTGAGGTTTGTTATTTCTCACTACATCATGCTGTTTTGCTATGCATAGTAGATAGAGTTTCAAAATACCGAGCTTTTCGTAGTATACGTGCTGCCAGAGTGAGCACACAAATAGGGAGTTTTTCTTCTTTTTTTTTTTTTTCAAGTCTGTCACAGCAAATTTATTTATTTTTATGTGTATGAATGTACTGTCTGCATGGAGGTTTGTGCACCCGTGTCGTGCAATGCCACGGAGGCCAGAAGAGGGAGTCGGATTCCCCTGGAACTGGAGTCAAAGATGGTTCTCAGCCACCATGTGGGTGCTGGGGATCGAACCCAGGTCCTCTGCAAGAGCAGTTGGAGCTCTTAACCACTAGGCCATCTCTCCAGCCCCTCTTTTTTTTTGAAGACGTTGCTTTTTTTTTAACTTATTATTGTTTTTTATTAATTTTTTTTATTTCTGTATGTCTAGTGAATGTACGTGTCTCATGCAGTTTGTTGCACCCGCGTTGTGTTGATGAGTGTACTATCTGCATGTAGTTTGGTGCAACCAGGTCATGCAATGCGTGAGGTCAGAAGAGGGCGTGTGATTCCCCAGGAACTGAGTTAAAGAGGTTTTTCAGCCCATCCGTGTGGTGCTGGCGAATCGAACCAGGTCCTCTGCAAGAGCAGTAGGTGCTCTTTAACCACTAGCCATCTTTAGCCTCTGGCGAATATTCTTAAAGTTAGGAGTTTTCTTCTGTGTCAAGAGTGTAGAAGTTTTGAGTTCTATGTACAGAAGTTGCTGCTGGTCTGTCTATTTCTGTTTTGACTTTAGTTCTTAGTATATTTGTTTGTTTGTTGTTGTTGTTTTTTTGGTTTTTAAAAAAAAAAAAAGGGTCTCCCTGTAGCCCCAGCTGTCCTGGAACTCACTCTGTAGACCAGGCTGGCCTTGAACTCACAGAGATCTGCCTGCCTCTGCCTCCCAAGTGCTAGGATTAAAGTCATGCGTCACTGTGCCTGGCTTTAGTATTATTTCCTTTTTTTTTTTTTTTTTTTTGGTCTTTTCAAGACAGGGTCTCCCTGTAGCCCCAGCTGTCCTGGAATTCACTCTGTAGACCAGGCTGGCTTTGAACTCACAAAGATCCAACTGCCTTTGCCTCCCAAGTTCTAGGATTAAAGGCATGCGCCACCATGCCCTTCAGTATTATTTCTTTTTATTTATTTATTATTTCTTTTATGTGTATGAGTCTGCATGTAGGTTGGTGCACCCGTATTGTGCAATGCTGCGGAGGTCAGAAGAGGGCATCAGATTCCCCTGGAACTGTGACTAAAGATGGTTCTTAGCTGCCATGTGGGTGCTGGGAATCGAACCCAGGTCCTCTGCAAGAGCAGTCAGCGCTCTTATCCGCTAAGCCATCTCTCCAGCCCCCAGTATTATTTCTTATAGAGACTATTTTTTCTTCTTTGTTTTAAAATGTCTGTCCCTTAGTATCAATAATGCTAATGGTCTTTACCTTTATTCGAGGGCTGTGTGCAAGAAATTTGGGCTGCATGTGAGTCGAATGATGCTAGCCTTCTTAGTGCTCAGTACTGGCATGTTTTGTTCATCATCTGGTAAGTAGAAGGACAGGTAAGGGGGAAACAGGTTTACCCATGGTGCAGTTGCATAATAAGGCAGCACTTGTCCACATAGGTTATGTTTCCTAAGATGAATTATTGGTAGGACACTGTCATGTACATTATCTTTGTTGACCTGTGCCAATTTTATATATATATATATATGATATATATTTATACCTTGTCTCAAAAAGACACAAAAAAAAGATATATATTTATATATATCCAGCTCCAATTTAATATATATTATTTTATTTGTTTATTTATTTATTTGTCTTTTTGAGACAGGGTCTCCCTGTAGTACCAGGTGTCCTGGAACTCACTATGTAGACCAGGCTGGCCTTGAACTCACAAAGATCCACCTGCCTCTGGCTCCCAAGTGCTAAATTAAAGGCGTACGCCACCATGCCCGGCAATATATGTGTTTTTAAAAAGACTATATCTCAAATAAGCAGAAAATAGAACCATCAAACAAAATGACATTCCTCCCCCTAATGGCCAAGAAAGGAAGTGAGGGGCTGGAGAGATGGCTCAGCAGTTAAGAGCACCAGGTGCTCTTGTAGAGGACCTGAGTTTGGTTCCCAGCACCCACGTGACAGCCAACAACTGTCCTTAACTCCTGTTACTGGGGGATCTGATGCCCTCTTTTGATCTCTGCAGACATTGCATGACATGAGTGCATTCACATATATTCAGTCAATACACTCATACACATAAAATAAAAATAATAAATTTGCCAGGCATGGTGGCGCACACCTTTAATCCCAGCACTTGAGAGGCGGAGGCAGGTGGATCTCTGTGAGTTCAAGGCCAGACTGGTCTTTATAGTGAGTTCCAGGACAGCTGGGGCTACAGGGAGACCCTGTCTCAAAAAGACCAAAATAAATAAATTAATAATTTTTTCTGTTTTAAATTTTTTTTTAAATTTTATGTATATGAGTATATTGCCTGCCTGTAGATAGATGCACCCATGTGCAGTACCCGAGGTTTGCCCTCTTCTGACCTCCATAGATACAGCCCTCTTCTGACCTCCACTGGTACTCCACAAAGTGGGTGCATCTACTTACGTGCACACAATATACTCACATACATAAAATTAAAAAAAATTTTTTTTTTTTTGGTGTTTTTGAGACGGTCTCCCTGTAGCCCCAGCTGTCCTGGAACTCACTCTGTAGACCAGGCTGGCCTTGAACTCACAAAGATCCGCCTGCCTCTGCCTCCCGAGTGCTATGATTAAAGGCATGCCTCACCATGCCTGGCAAAAAATATTTTTTAACGTAGAAAATAATATTTATTTTATGTGTATGAGTGTATTACCTGCATGTACATGAGTGCACCCATGACTGCAGAGATCAAAAGAGGGCATCCAGCCACCATGTGGGTGCTAGGAACTGAACCCTGGTCCTCTGCAAGAACAGCTGGTGCTCTCAACTGCTGAGCCATCTCTCCAGCTCTGGGAAACTGAAATTTTGTAAGTTTCAAATTAGGTACAAGCCAGGAGAGGAATGGCATGGATAGCATGGAGTCATTTGGGGCCCTGTGTTGGTACTTGAAAAACAAAAGTGAGAAACTAGGAAAATCAGTGCACATCATGGTTTGGAAGGAATGCCCCCTTCCTGCTCATTTGTCCGTCTGTTTACCTCCTCCTCTCCCTCGTCTTTCATTTTAGACAGGGTCTCGTGTAGCCCTAGCTGGCGTCAAACTTGCTTTATAGCTGAGGATGCCCTTCCAATTCTGTTTTTTAAATTTTTTATTTTATTTTATTTATTTATTTTGTATGTATATGAATGTACTGTCTGCATGTAGGTTTGTGCACCCGTGTCGTGCAATGCCACAGAGGTCAGAAGAGGGTGTCGGGTTCCCCTGGAACTGGAGTTACAAACGGTTCTCAGCCGCCATGTGGGTGCTGGGGATTGAACCTGGGTCCTCTGCAAGAGCAGTCGGTGCTCTTAACCACTAGGCCATCTCTCCAGCACCTTAAATTTTTTGTGTGTATGAATATACTGTCTACATGTAGGTTGGTGCACCCATGTCATGCAGTGCCATGGAGCTCAGAAGAGGGCGTCAGATTCCCCTGGAACTGGAGTTAAAGACGGTTCTTAGCCCGCCATGTGGGTGCTGGGAATCAATCCCGGGTCCTCTGCAAGAGTAGTCAGTGCTCTTAACCGCTGAGCTATCTCTCCAGCCCCACTCTTCCAATTCTGATCTCCTGTTTCTGGGATTACAGGCATGTACCACCATGCTCAGACTCTTTCGGTATTGGAAATTGAACTTAGGGCTTTGTCGATCTTAGGTGGCAAGTACTCTATGGACTGAGCTACATCTCCAGTCTTACTGGATATTTCTAATAATGTCTAAAATACACTCATAGTTGCTGACATTTTGTAGTGCAGGTGAATTTTTTAGACTCCATACCCAATTTCAGACTCTTGTCCCCTCTTTCATTTCTCTGTTTCTACAGCATTCCTTCCTAGCAGCTTCTGCATGTATACTACGTTGATTGCCATGACTGGATGGTATATGGAGAAGACGCACATTGCTGTGCTTGGAGTAGCAGCCGGGGCTATCTTAGGGTGGCCGTTCAGTGCAGCGCTTGGGTAAGAAACTAGCATAGTTCTCCAATATGCCTTTGGGCACGTGGAGCCCTAATGTTGGATTAGCTTCAGATTAGTAGTCTAGGTAGCATCTAAAGTTATAAGATTTAGTTTGACTGAAAAAGATTCTGGGAAACAAAACATAATTTTCTTATTGTTTATGAATGACTATTAAGTTTCTGCTATATGTTAGGCCTTGCTAAACCCACCATAAACTTTATTTCTAAACCTTACAGCTTTGTAAGAGAATATAATCAGTAGTGTTTTAGAAATGAGAAAATAGACTCTTAAGACTTTGAGTAATTTTTCTTTAAACTTGTGGGCTGGAGGGATGGCTCAGAGGGTAAGAGCACACTGGCTGCTCTTGCAGAGGACCTGGGTTCGATTCCCAGCACCCACATGGCAATTAACAACCGTAACTCCAGTTCCAGGGGAATCCAATTTCCATTTCTGACCCCCACAAACATTGCACAACACAGGCACACTTACATACATTCAGGCAATACACTCATACTCATAAAATAAAAATAATTTTAAAAAGATTAAATTTGCTTTTAAAAATGTTTTTAGCCAGGTGTAGTGGTGCATGTCTTTGATCCCCTAGCTTAATCCTCAGTTAGTCACTGCCTATAATTTTGTATATATTTCCATAAATCATCTTTGGGTGTATTAATGCATATTCATATATTAATACACACACATACTTATCTACATTCTTTTGTGGGGAGCTTGTTTTTCAGACAAGGTCTTATTCTGTAGCCCAGTCTAGCCTGGAACTTACAGGGGCCCTCCTGCCTCCATTTCTTGAGTGCTAAGCTTCCAGGTGTAAGTCACCATACCTGCGTTATGTACCCACATTCTTTTTTTTTTTTTTAAAGGTTTTTTTAATTTATTACTGTATGTGTATCAATGTACTGTCTGCATGCAGGTTTGTGCACCCGTGTTATGCAATGCCGCAGAGGTCAGAAGAGGCTGTCAGATTCCCCTGGAACTGGAGTTCTCCTGGAATTGGAGTTTCAGACGGTTCTTGGCCGCCATGTGGGTGCTGGGGATCGAACCCGGCTCCTCTGTAAGAGCGGTCAGCGCTTTTAACCGCTAGGCCATCTCTCCAGCCCACCCACATTCTTAAAACAAGTAGAATTGTCCTGTGTACTTGTTTTCTTTTGTTGCTAGTTTCATAGCATTCTTCCTTTTTTTTTTTTTTTGGTCTTTTCGAGACAGGGTCTCCCTGTAGCCCCAGCTGTCCTGGAACTCACTCTGTAGACCAGGCTGGCCTTGAACTCACAAAGATCCGCCTGCCTCTGCCTCCCAAGTGCTAGGATTAAAGGCGTGTGCCACCACGCCCGGCAACATCCCTCAAGATTTTATCATAGGCTGTTTTCTGTGTATACTTTGTACTATTTCAGTCACTTTGAAGATTCTCATGCCAACCAAAAAATGCATTATGGTTGTCCACCGATTATATGTCAGTTCAGCCTTTCTTGAATTTCTCTCATATTACTAGCTGCCTATTAGATATATCCAGAATCATTTCCTTGCATGTCTGCTTTTTGTTTCATGTTTTGGTATATATGTGTGTGGTGTGTGTGTGTTTGGGTAGGCCAGAAGTTGACATTGAGTGCCTCTTCAAACCCCTCTGTACGTTATTTTCTTGGGTAGGGTCCCTCCCGCAACCTGGAGCTCACCAGCTCTGCTAGGTGGCAGGTCAGTGAACCCAGACACCCTCTGTCCCCACATCCCAGCACAGGGATTATAGCTGTGTGCCACTGTGCCTGGATTTTTTTTTTTTTTTAATGTGGTCCTGGGATTGAACTCAGTCCTCATGCATTCATAGCAGACACTTTACAGCTAAGCCATCTTACAGCCCCACAGAGCTTTGTCTCTACTTAAGTTTCAGTCCCCTAAACACTATCACTGTCTCCTCAGTACTGAGCTAAGAACCTAAAAATTATGCAGCTCTTGTCTTTGCATCTTATTACATTGTGTCTCCTGAATAGCTTTTTTTTTTTTTTGTCTTTTCGAGACAGAGTCTCTCTGTAGCTCCAGCTGTCCTGGAACTCACTCTGTAGACTAGGCTGGCCTTGAACTCTTGAAAGATCCACCTGCCTCTGCCTCCAAGCGCTAGGATTAAAGGCGTGCGCCACCACGCCCAGCCTCTGAATAGCTTTTTAATTTACCTTTTTCCCATGTATCTCTACTCCTCAGTTATGACACAGCCTTGTAAATGACTGTACATCTTTCTAGCTATTTTCCATACTGAAACTACAGTTATTATCTTAAAGTGAAAATATGGTCATACTATTTATCTGATTATTTTTTTTTTTGAGATTATTTTTTTTTTAGATAGTGGCCTAGGCTGGCCTCCAGCTTGCTGTGTAGACAGAGATGACTTTGATCTTCTGATCTGGCCTAGGCTGGCCTCCAGCTTGCTGTGTAGACAAAGATGACTTTGATCTTCTGATCTGGCCTAGGCTGGCCTCCAACTTGCTGTGTAGACAGAGATGACTTTGATCTTCTGATCTGGCCTAGGCTGGCCTCCAACTTGCTGTGTAGACAAAGATGACTTTGATCTTCTGATCTGGCCTAGGCTGGCCTCAGCTTGCTGTGTAGACAAAGATGACTTTGATCTGATCCTCATCCCCCAAGTGCTGGCATTATGTGTCTATGGTGCTGTGCAAAGTTTGTATAAACTGTATAATGGCTCCTCATTTCTCTGCCAGAGGAGTTAAACTGTGTCCCATGGGGCAAAACCAGTTGGCCTGTTTTTGTACAACTCTACCATTAAGAATTTCTTACATTTTTAAAGAGTTGTTAAAAATACACACTCATTCAGAAGAATATTCAACACAGACTAGATGTGGTCTGTGAAACCTAAAATACATACCATCCTGCCCTTTACATGCAAGGTTCCTGCGTTCCCTCCCAGACTCTGCACGGTCTCCCCTGTTTTTACCTCTCCTGCCCTGTGTTAGTTTCTCTATTCTTTTTATTCTCTATTCTAGTTTGTCTTCCATTGCTGTGACAAAGCACTCTGACCGACACCAACTTGGGGAGGAAAGGGTTTATTTAGCTTACATCTCCTGGGTCACAGTTCATCACTTAGGGAGCCCAAGACAGGAATTCAGAGCAGGAACCTGGAGGCAGGAGCTGAAGCACAGGCCATGGAGGAATGCTGTTCACTGGCTTGCTCCCCTGGCTCATGCCCAGCCTGCTTTCTTATACAGTACACAACAACCTGCCCAGGGTGGCACTACTCATTGTGGGCGGGCCCTCCCACACTGCTTGACCATCAAGACAATACTCCACAGATGTGGACACAGGCCAATCCAATGGAGCCATTTCCCCACTTGAGGCTCCCTCAACCCAGGTGTGTCAAGTTGACACTAAAGCTACCCCAGCACACTAAGTACATTGAATTTTTTTGAGCTCCCCAAATATTTTGGGGTGCTTCATCTTGACTGGTCTGGTTTTAGCCATGACAATTGATTTTAAGATCACAGTTAGCAGTGTAACATGATTTGTTGAATGCTTGGTTCTAAGCATTATTGATAATGAGGAAATTACACATCCACCCTTCCTCCTCTGTTGTTGCAATTTACTGGGAAAGACAGATATTGAACAAATAATTTAAAGTATGAGAAATTATCAAAGGAGAAATCTCAGTAGTATGGATTTGTAACTCAAGAGAAAAAAATTAAAACTAACCCAGAATTTACATAATAGAATGTGGACAGTCACATCATAAAGGAGATGTACCATGATAGCACATGACACTGTCATCCAAATTCAGGAAGGTCTTAGGAAATTGGGAAGACTAGAACCCTATAATTGACATTTGGGGAGATTCTGTGTAAGAGGTGGGTGTAGGGAGGGTTCCTTGAGACCAGCTGGTGGGGTCCTGACTGGTTTCTTAGACTTGGAAGTTGTGAATATGAAGGTCATCTCACACAACCTACTGTGATCAGTTGACAGCTCGTGGTGAAGGAACAGGGAAAAAGAAGAGCATTGTAGGACCCATGGAGAGTGCAGACAGGAGGAGAGTGCAGACAGGAGGAGCTTTAAGACAGAGAGAGAGATGTTCTGTCCCCTGTGTAGCAGAAAGACCCTGAGAAATGAACTATCTAAAGAGATTTTTTTTTAATTTTTTTAAATTTTATTTATTTCTGTATGTGTATGAATGTACTGTCTGCATGCAGGTCTGTGCACCTGTGTCGTGCAATGCCTTGGAGGTCAGAAGAGGCCGTCGGATTCCTCTGGAACTGGAGTTCTCCTGGAATTGGAGTTTCAGATGGTTCTCGGCTGCCATGTGGGTGCTGAGGATCGAACCCGGGTCCTCTGTAAGAGCGGTCGGCACTCTTAACCACTAGGCCATCTCTCCAGCCCTAGAAATGAACTATCTAAAGAGAAACTAGTTCTTACTGAGCAGAGGTTCCTGAGGACCTTCAGTCCATCTCATTAGCTTATGCTAAGCCTTAAAGCAATAGTAAACTGAGGCAGCACATACCTGCCGCTTTCTGGAAGAATGGAAGTAGAAGGTGTTACAATTGAAGCTAGAGTTCATAATACTGTGCCACTAAAATCCTAGTAAGGGTGAGATGGCTCAGGGGGTAAACCTGAGCTTGATCCCTGGAACCCACATAAAATTGAAAGGACAAAACTGACTTCAAAACATTGTCTTCTGACTTCCACATACATACTATGGCCTATGTCCCTATGGACTTACACAAAGTAAGAAAAAAAAATGTTTTTTGTTTTTTTGAGACAGGATTTCTCTGTAGCCCCAGTTGGCCTGGAACTTGCTATATAGACTAGGCTGGCCTTGATCTCGCAGAGATCCATTTGTCTGTCTCTGCTCCTGAGTAATGGGATCAAAGGCCTGCATCACCAGACCCCAGAAAAGTGAAATTTTGTTAAGATTTAAAAATAGAATAAAATTCTCATTAATCTCAGAAGGGAGAGCTCAGTATTTATTTGGCAAGTGGGTATATATTTCCTGTCCACTGCATATAGATCAGTGTCAAATGGAGTTTGTTCCAGCAGCTCTCTGTTTATATTTCTTGTACATCTGTGGTGTGCACAGCTCTGATGGGTGCTGTGAGGAGATCAGCTTATTTTGAGAATGCATCTTCTCACTACTAGTGTTCTTTCCTTTCTGCCAATGGGAGAGAGAGTTTGTTTTCAGCTTAGCATAGGTGTATATAAACCTGACCCACGTCTTCAGTATTTTACTTGCCTCACTTTGTGTTTCTCTCTTAAATAGTTTACCCATTGCCTTTGACTTGCTGGTCATGAAACACAGGTGGAAGAGTTTCTTTCATTGGTCCTTGGTGGCCTTAATTCTCTTTCTGGTGAGTTCTTTGTTTTCTTGTGTTTTAATTTTTTTATTTTATTTATTTATTTATNAACTATCTAACAAGATTTTTTTTAATTTTTTAAAATTTATTTATTTCTGTATGTGTATGAATGTCTGTCTGCATGCAGGTCTGTGCACCTGTGTCGTGCAATGCCTTGGAGGTCAGAAGAGGCCGTCGGTTCCTCTGGAACTGGAGTTCTCCTGGAATTGGAGTTTCAGATGTGTCTCGGCTGCCATGTGGGTGCTGGGGATCGAACCCGGGTCCTCTGTAAGAGCGGTCGCACTCTTAACCACTAGGCCATCTCTCCAGCCCGAGAAATGAACTATCTAAAGAGAAACTAGTTCTTACTGAGCAGAGGTTCCTGAGGACCTTCAGTCCATCTCATTAGCTTATGCTAAGCCTTAAAGCAATAGTAAACTGAGGCAGCACATACCTGCCGCTTTCTGGAAGGATGGAAGTAGAAGGTGTTACAATTGAAGCTAGAGTTCATAATACTGTGCCACTAAAATCCTAGTAAGGGTGAGATGGCTCAGGGGGTAAACCTGAGCTTGATCCCTGGAACCCACATAAAGATGAAAGGACAAAACGACTTCAAAATTGTCTTCTGACTTCCACATACATACTATGGCCTATGTCCCTATGACTTACACAAAGTAAGAAAAAAATGTTTTTTGTTTTTTGAGACAGGATTTCTCTGTAGCCCCAGTGGCCTGGAAACTTGCTATATAGACTAGGCTGGCCTTGATCTCGCAGAGATCCATTTGTCTGTCTCTGCTCCTGAGTAATGGGATCAAAGGCCTGCATCACCAGACCCCAGAAAAGTGAAATTTTGTTAAGATTTAAAAATAGAATAAAATTTCTCCATAAATCTCAGAAGGGAGAGCTAGTATTTATTTGGCAAGTGGTATATATTTCCTGTCCACTGCATATAGATCAGTGTCAAATGGAGTTTGTTCCAGCAGCTCTCTGTTTATATTTCTTGTACATCTGTGGTGTGCACAGCTCTGATGGGTGCTGTGAGGAGATCAGCTTATTTTGAGAATGCATCTTCTCACTACTAGTGTTCTTTCCTTTCTGCCAATGGGAGAGAGAGTTTGTTTTCAGCTTAGCATAGGTGTATATAAACCTGACCCACGTCTTCAGTATTTTACTTGCCTCACTTTGTGTTTCTCTCTTAAATAGTTTACCCATTGCCTTTGACTTGCTGGTCATGAAACACAGGTGGAAGAGTTTCTTTCATTGGTCCTTGGTGGCCTTAATTCTCTTTCTGGTGAGTTCTTTGTTTTCTTGTGTTTTAATTTTTTGTATTTTATTATTATTTATTTATTTATTTATTTATATATTTTTTGTCTTTTTGAGACAGGGTCTCCCTATAGTCCCAGCTGTCCTGGAACTTGCTCTGTAGACCAGGCTGGCCTTGAACTCACAAAGATCCGCCTGCCTCTGCCTCCCGAATGCTAGGATTAAAGGTGTGCATCTTTAATGAAAGCAGCTTCTGATGTGAGAAGGAAACATTCGGAGTTGGTTTTGTTTTTTCATGGAGTTTAACCATCAGTGCCCTGGAAGCTCAGCATTGCCTGCTGCTCTGTTTTAGGTGCCTGTGGTGCTCATTGACAGCTACTACTACGGGAAGTTGGTGATCGCACCTCTCAACATTGTTCTGTATAATGTCTTCACTTCTCATGGACCTGATCTTTATGGTAAGGCTTCACAAAATTTGAGAAAGAATTAGAAAATTGCTTAATTTACCCATTCACAATTTTAATCCATTTGTCTCATTTTATCAAATATAGCCCTCTCTCTCCCTCCTCCCTCCATTCTTTCCTTCCCTCTCCCTCCATGTTTCATGTAGTCCACGTTGGCCTCCAGATCCTTCTGCTTCTTCCTCCTAAGTTCTGGGATTAAAGTACCTGGCCATATGCAACTTTTTGTGCTCATGTCCTTTTATACTTAAAGCTAAAGAGCTTTTGAATGGAGTTCTGTAATAACATGCAGCCCCTGACTAACATGCTATTAAGATGCTGACTTGGCTTATGGTATTCCCTGTTTCTTCTTTTCTTTCTTTCTTTTCTTTCTTTCTTTCTTTCTTTCTTTCTTTTCTTTCTTTTCTTTCTTTCTTTCTTTCTTCTTTCTTTCTCTTCTTCCTCCTCTACCTCTCCCTCCCCCCCCACACTCCCTCTCTCTTCCTTCTTATTCTTTTTTTTTTTTTTTTTTGGTCTTTCGAACAGGGTCTTCCTGTAGTCCCCAGTTGTCCTTAAACTCACTCTGTATAGACAGGCTGGACTTGAACTACAAAGATCCGCCTGCTCTTCTGCCTCCCAAGTGCTAGGCGATCAAAGGTGTCGCCACCACGCCGGCAGCTCCTTTCTTTCTTTCGACAGAGCTCAATTTATTTTATTTATTTATTTATTTATTTATTTATTTATTTATTATGTATTTTGGTCTTTTCGAGAAGGGGTTCTCCCTGTGCCCCAGCTGTCCTGGAACTTCACTCTGCTAGGACCAGGCTGGCCTTGAACTCACAAAGATCCGCTGCTCTGCCTCCCGAGTGCTAGGATTTACAAGGCGTGCGCCACCACGGCCGGCAAGGTCTCAAGTTATAGCCCATGCTAACCTCAGAATTATAACCACCCTCCTGCCTCAGCCTCTCAATTGGTAGAAGTACAGGGGTGAGATACCATGCCTGCTTTATACTTTTTAATTATGTGGTGCTTCTTCCGATTTTTTTTTTTTTTTTTAAGTTTTTTAAGTTCTATAACCTGTGTTGGTGACACATGCCCTATAATCCTAGCACTTGGGAGGAAGAGGCAGGAGGATCAAAAAGTCAAGGCTTCCTCAGCTACCTAGTGAGTTTGAGGCCAGCCTGGGCTACATAAGACACTGTCTTTAAAACAAACAAACGAACAAACAAACAAATCAAAAACTTACTTTTTTTCTACTAAAAAAATGAATAACAAAAAGAAAATAAAAACATAGTTCCATCATCTTCATATGTAGCTACCATTAACTTTTGAGAGTATCATTCTTTTTTTATTTTATTTTATTTATTTTTTGTGTGTGAATGAATGTACTGTCATTGCGCCATGTAGGTTTGTGCCATCCGTCTCATGCAATCCGCAGAGGTCAGAATGAGGGGGTGTCAGATTCCCCTGGAACTGGAGTTCTCCGGAAGGAGTTTACAGATGGTCTCAGACGCCAGGGGTGCTGGGGAGGAACCCAGGTCCTTTGCAAGAGCAGTCGGTGCTCTTAACTCTTTAGGCCATCTCTCCAGCCCAGGAGAGTACTATCTCATATATTTCCATATATAATAATATATATATATATAATATATATTAACTGATACTTGATGTTCCTTTTTCTTTTTTGAATTTGCATTGTTTTTGTATCAGGTATTAGGGAAGAAAGTTTGGAAAATTTGTTGACAAAGTACAGCAAATGAGAATAAAGCCAGCAAGAGACAGTGCATAGTTTGGTCGGTTTAATATTAAGAGAAATGAACGGACTACCTTAGTCTGGGATGCATTCTCCAGGGTACCTCCCCTCCTGCACGTTCCCTCCGCAGTGGTTGGGCTAGTTTTATTTAAGTTGGTTACAGTTACAGAAGGATGAATTAGAGAGGTCTTTCTGATCAGAGCAGCCAAGTCAATAAATATGAGAGTGTTTTCCTTGAAATTAGTGAATTCTTCTGCTTTAATCTCTTGGGATTCCTCAGCGCATTTTGTATATTTGGGTGTCCTGGCTGTGTTAATGAACCAAGTCAGTATTATCTTTCTCTGTCTCAAGATAAGTTTTTCCTGTCGCTAGCCGTGTCCATTTTTGCCTGGGCCACTTGGCCAGGCGAACCAGTGATTGCCTTGGGAACCTCTAGATGTCTCCCTTCAGCTAAGTTTGCATGTTTTAAATTGTTCCTTGTTTTGGTTTATTTATAAAATTCATTGGACTCTAGAGACAATAAAACTGATAAAATGCGGACTGCATGGTAGAAATGGGTTCACATGTACCCAGCTGGAAACATAGCCATTCTTTATAGGTAAGGAGGTTAAATTGTGTCCATTTTGGACAATTGGCTTCTCTGATCTCATAAATGGGTTATTGTATGTGGAGTATCCTGACTGATCAAAAGCTTTTTTGAGAAAATATGAAAGTGATGTATTTTTATGGGTAGCCCTTAGTTGGAGGAAACTGACACTCTAGAAATAATCAGGCTGGTATTGAAGAACGATTTGATGTTTAGTTTAATAGTGAGTTGCTCAGTGACCCTGTGATAGGTTTGGGGACACAGAAGAGCTGTGTCTACTCTTTTCCTCGGACATTAGCTGCTCTTCATTTCAGCCAGTACTTTGCTGAGGAATTCAGTTCAGATTTTGTTATTTGAGGTGCAGAGTACCGACCTCTTTCTTGATAGTGGCAAAAGCCTTGTTGGGGACAGTGGGAATTGTTACACTGGCCATAAAAAGGCATGGTACAGGCTGTAAGTAGGCACCCATAAGGATTCCTTGATAGAAAAAATTCCCGGGCTGGAGAGATGGCCTAGTGGTTAAGAGCACTGACTGCTCTTGCAGAGGACCCAGGTTCAATCCCCAATACCCACATGGTGGCTGAGAACCGTCTTTAACTCCAGTTCCAGGAGAATCTGACGCCCTCTTCTGACCTCCGCAGCATTGCACGGTACGGGTGCACCAACCTACATGCAGACAGTACACTCAAACACAAAAAAAGAAAAAAAAAAAATCCCAATAAAGCACATTCTAATCTGATCTGACTTTGAACTTGAAAAATGTGTTTTTCGTTGGGGCCCGATTTCCATCCTTTTAGGAATGTTATTCTTTGCTTCAGAATGCCTTCAGAGAGAATACTCTCATCTGAGCTATGAGTAGGAATTCATTATACATTGTATGTTTAGAGTAAAAACTTACCAGGAATGAACGGAGAATGGTTTCTGGAGTGTCAAATCAGGTTGGAGCAGTGCCTTCATTACTGTAGTGTCCTAGAACTGCTTTGGTTAGACCTGTTACAGTGGTGACTTGGGATTTTCCTTGACAGTAAATAAGAATAATAGTTGTTGCCAGGCGTGGTGGCGCATGCCTTTAATCCTAGCACTTGGGAGGCAGAAGCAGGCGGATCTCTGTGGGTTCAAGGCCAGCCTGGTCTATAGAGTGAGCTTCAGACCAGCTGGGGCTACAGGGAGACCCTCTCTCAAAAACACCAAAAAAAGAAAAGATTAAGAATAGTTGTATGTAAAATACCTTATGATTATCAGTCCATTCAGTAACTATCAGAAACCAGCATGCATAGCTACTCTGACAGCAGGACAGCATACCTGTTGTCTTGGAAACTCCAGCTCTTTCATGTTGTGTGTCTGATACTATTTCATATTCTTTATTTTCTTCTTTCTTTCTCTTCCTTCCTTTATTTTATTCTTTCTTTAGTTCTTTCATTCTTCCTTTCTTCCTTTCTTTTTTGAGACAGGGTTCCCCTATGTACCCTTCCCTGGCCTGGAACTTACTATATAAACCAGGCTGGACTGGAATTCATAGAGATTAAAGGTATGCACCACTTTGCCCAGCCACATTTGGTATTCTTTTTGCTATTTTACAAATTTCCTTCTCCAAGTACCTCATTAACTATGATAGACACTTAATTTATCTGAAAGTTAAAAAATGCATTGTGCTAATAGTTTTCTGCATGTATTTTTAGAGCTGTTTCTCATATATGAGAACATTACAAGCCTGTATATACTTTTTGAGTCAATTGATAGACTTCAGCTAAAGAAAGTTGTTTATTTTTATTTATTTATTTTTTTGGTCTTTTTGAGACAGGGTCTCCCAGCTGTCCTGGAACTCACTCTGTAGACCAGGCTGGCCTTGAACTCACAAAGATCAGCCTGCCTCTGCCTCCCAAGTGCTAGGATTAAAGGTGTGTGCCACCACGCCCGGCTAAGAAAGTTGTTTAAAGAATAAAGAAGCATTAACTTGAGTACTTGCCTTCTGTCTCATACAATTCAATATTTCATAAGGCTGCAGACATGAAATAAGCAGGTAGCAGTATATAATATGCTACAATGGAAAGACAGGCAAGGAGTCATAGGAACAGGTACGATTGGAATCAGGAAGGAACAGGGACGATTGGAATCAGTGGAACTTGGAGGAAGAGCAAATGAGGAGTGTATCAGACACGTCGAGCGTTCCGGCTGCTGTGGTAAAAGGTCAACTATTAGGGTTTGTTTGTTTTAGGTGCTAGGTGTTTTAGGTGATCTGTGTCTAAGTACTAGGGTTTTTAATTTTTTTTTTAATTTTATTTATCTTGTATGTGTATGAGTGTACTGTCTGCATATAGGTTTGTGCACCTGTGTCGTGCAGTGCCTCGGAGGTCAGAAGAGGGTGTTGGATTCCCCTGGAACTGGAGTTCTCCTGGAATTGGAGTTACAGATGGTTCTCAGCCACCATGTGGGTGCTGGGGATTGAACCCGGGTCCTCTGCAAGAGTAGTCGGTGCTCTCAACCTCTAGGCCATCTCTCCAGCCCCCTAACTAGGGTTTATTAATGACACATTGCATATCTAAGATGACCCCTTCTTTTGAAGCCAGAGGAAAGACTAATTGCTTTTTTTCATACAGATATTAATATAATTCGTACAGTTTATTGAATTAGCTGTATTCCTGACAGAAATTTTATACATATTGTCTTCTTCCCATCACAAACCCTCTGAGAGAGGCAACATTTATCTGTATTCCCTGATAAGGAAACCAAGGTTGAGATAGTGAAAACTTGATAGCTGGTGAAGAAAGCAGCAGATGTGGCTGAAAGGCCAGGCTCTCTGACTAGAGCATGTAGGTCTTCCACTGAAAACCTCCTTAGTAAAACCCTGGGATTTGGTTATTAAGGCTACAGAACAAACTTATAAAAGGGAGGAACTCGAGGTGCAAGAAATAGAAACAAGGCCCAGCCCCAGGACAACACTTCAGAAGTTCTGTCCATTTAGCTTGAAGATGGTCAGGAGCTGTGGCCGGCTGGGTAGCAGCGAGTATGCACACTGGCAGGCTGCTTCATGCGGGGCCACCGTGCCAAGTCCTTGTTGAGAAAGGAGGAGTCTGGACAAAGTAAAGAGACCTTGGCATTTAGAAAATGTAGAGTGGTGTAGACCAAAACTGCAGAGTCATAGGCAAAATATCACTATAGGGTCAAAGAGCAGTAGGTGAAATGTAACATCACAGCAAATAAAGGGTTGGGCTTGGCACTGACTTTGCCTCTGATAAGATTTCAAGGTCTTAGTTGCAGGTGTGCGTGTGCGTGTGCGTGTGCGTGTGCGTGTGTGTGTGTGTGTGTGTGTGTGTGTGTGTCTGGTAGTAGATAGTAGTGCTCTCTCATGAGGAGCCTGTGGGTGAGGTCGGAGTATTGGAGGGTACCTCCCTTAAAAAGCACAGCATTGTGGGTCAGGATCCCATCTCCCATTGTGTGTCATGAGCATCTTCCATACCACTGGGTGGGGAGTTTCAGAAGATGAAGTTCCGCCATTTCCCATTCTTAGCAGTGATAGAGGGTGAAGCCCTGAAAAGGTCTGAGCAGCCTGTTTGGAGTTGACTGCCAGACAGAACTGTTCTGCAGCCTTTGCTCCTTCGTTAATCAGTCGACTGAACCGAGGTTGCTGGTCCTTCTTGGTGGTGCAGATTTGACATTTGTAAGGAAGATGCTTTATTTAGATCCGAAAGTTCTATAAAATTATGGGCCTGTTTTCAAAAGGTTCTCCTCCATTCAATCTGTGGATCAATAAACAAAATCCTTTCTTCTTGTAGCCTCTTTGAAAGCTTTCCTAGCTCATTTGAATGAAAGAAATTGAGGTACTTTCCTTAAAGGGGGAGGCTGGTGAGTCACTCCCTGCAGGGACCCTGCCACCAGCCTGCTTCCGCCTTGTATCTCACACCAGCTCTGGGTGCAGTTTATCACCCTGAATTGTGTTTCTCCTGCACTACTCAGCCTCCAGCTCAACCTTCTGAGCATCAGTATGTAATGCTACAGAGATAAAAGCTTGTACTCTTTTGTTGTTAAGACAGGTGTCTCTTCACATAGGGGAGGACCCTAGCTATCAGAATGCATTTGTTTTTGTCCCTTTTTTTAAAGACTCTGTTCACTTGAACTTTCTTCAGTTTCGGCTTGTTCCCAAGTGTTTGCTTCATCTTTCAGGGAAATAACACTGTTAGGAAATCTTCACAGACTGAGAACTTGATTTATGAGTTCTTAACACAGAAATAGCCCAGTTTACCAGGATCACATAGGAGGTTTAGTACACTGTGGTAGAGAAAAATACTTTCTGGAAATGGGAGAGGTTCTCTGAGAAAGTGTGTCAGGAGGCTTTTCTCTGGATGCTTAGCATCCTCATTCAGTAGAGGAATGGGGTCCACATTCTAGTTTTCCTTCACAGGCTCCGATTTCCAGACTTTGACTAAGGAAAACAGTGAGTCAAAGGTTGATAGCACTGTCCCCACACTGCTGGCCAGGGTGGGTTGTGAGAAGGCTTCTCTCTTGGGAGCTGAGTCCTAAAGGAATTCATTTAAAAACTATGACAATTTTGGGCTGGAGAGATGGCCTAGAGGTTGGGAGCACTGACTGCTCTTGCAGAGGACCCGGGTTCGATCCCCGGCACCCACGTGGCGGCTGAGAACCGTCCATAACTCCAATTTCAGGAGAACTCCAATTCCAGGAGAACTCCAGTTCCAGGGGAATCCGATGCCCTCTTCTGACCTCCGCGGCATTGCACTACATGGGTGCACAGACCTACATGCAGACAGTACATTCATACACATAAATAGATAAAAAAAAAAACAAAAAAAAAAACCTATGGCAATTTTAATCCTAGCACTCGGAAGGCAGAGGTAGGTGGATCTTTGTGAGCTCAAGGCCAGCCTGGTCTACAGAGTGAGTTCCAGGACAGCTGGGGCTACAGGGAAGGGACCTCTGTCTCGCAAAAGACCAAAAAAACCAAAAAAAAAAAAACAATTAAATAAATAAATAAATAAGACAAACTAGAACATTAAACAGAATTTAAATCCAGAGAAACGTATATGTTCTGTTCTTTGAAAATAATAAATACTCCCTTATTTTATTAACCCAAAACTTACATGAAGAGAATGCTAGATTAAAAATGTCCCTAATGGACTTGGCTTGAGATAGAACCCTGTTCCTTAACAGTCTCACTGTGTTTAGACAGGAAGGAATGAGCTTTTCCCGGAGGTACCACACAGGTGAATGTGGTCTCTTCTGTAGTGAGCCCCTCTTCCTATACTCTTCTTAAGTGTTTCTAGCAGTGTGAATTTAGTTTCTCATCTTATTTTGCTGTGCAAGCTGCAGAAGCTCAGGCTCTTCTGACTCCTCTGCCTCCTGATTACCCTTTTAAGCAAGGCTGATTGCAGGAAATTGCTATGGTGCAAGGTGGATGTCTACCGCAACATGCTAGATTAAAAACTCGGGCGGGTATGAGCATGTGTCAGTACATCTGCCATGATTGAAGTAGTCACGTGGAGGGAAAAGTAGATGAGAAACCAGAAAAATGGTGAGGAGGGGGCTGCTTCTCGCTCATATAGGGTATTCGCGGAGGATTCTGAGCTAGACAGTAACAAAAGCAGGGACTCGATGTGGTAGTGAGGTTGGCTGTCCTACGAATTCCGTCATTCTACCCTCGTTTGTATGTATGAACGTGCTCAGAGTCTGGTAGCACCCTAGAATCAGGCAGTGAGCATTTAAAACCAAGCAAGCTGGGGGCTAGGAGCAGATGCGGCTCGCGGTTTACGTAAGTAGACGCCGACTGCTCTTGCACGAAGGACCTGGTTTCGTATCCCCGGAGCACCGGCCTGGCGCAGCGAACCGTTCGTAAGCTCCAATACCAGGAGAAACTGCCAGTTCATGGGGAATCCGACGCCTCTCGTTTGTGACCTCCGCGCTTGGCACGCACGGGTGCACAAACCTCCATGCAGGACAATACATTTACACACATAAATTAAATAAATAAATAAATAAATAAAAATAAATAAAAGCTCAAGCTGGGGGGTGCTGGAGAGATGGCCCAGACAGTGTTTAAGATCGGCACATGTTCCCTGGCCAGAGGACCTGGTGGGTTTGGTTCCGCCATGCCCAACATCAGGTGGCTTATAAAAAGCTTGCTATAACTCCAGCTCCGGGGGGATCAGATCCTTCTTTCTGGCTCGCGGGCATAGCCATCACATAGCTACTTACATCACTACAGTACAGTAATAATAAAAAAATACCCCACCCCCCCCCGTAAAAAAAGCTGGGGGGGTGGTGCACACCTTTAATTCCTAGCACTCAGGAGGCAGAGCAAGGCGGATCTTTGTGAGTTCAAGGCCAGCCTGGTCCTACAGAGTGAGTTCCCAGACAGCTGGGGCAATACAGGGAGACCCTGTCCTTGACAAGACAAAAAAAAAAAAAGCTGTTGTTTTTTATGAAATGAATTTTTTTTTCTCTGTCTCTACTGAGGATTGAGCCCAGGGCTTTGTGCCCACTAGGCAAAGCCTCTACAACTGAGCTATATCCTCAGTTGCTTTTTGTGGAATACATAGTGCTCTCTTTAGGTGACTATAAGATAGCAGTTGAACATACCATTGGGGAAGATGCTCAAATGTAAGCAGGACGCATTGGTGGGAGGACATGGGGGGGCTGTATAGTTCAGAGCAGGGTTGTTGTTTCTAATCTTTTGATCTGCAGAATGTTGTTGAAACTACAGTTACATTTACATGGTATTTTTTATGATTTTAGCTCTGCCCTAATTTGCTTTCTGTTGGCTGTGATAAAACACTGACCAAAACCAACTGTGAGACGTGGGGGAGCTCTTGATCTTGGTCTATCATTGGGAAGTCAGGGCAGGAGCCCTGGAGGAATGATGCTCCCCCGCTTGCTCCTCTGACTTGCTCAGCCTGCTTTCGTCTACAGCCCAGGCCCGCCTGCCCAAGGGTGGCACTGCCCACAGTGGCTGGACCCTCCCACAGCCAGCAACAAGAAAATGCCCCATAGACATGCCCACAGGCCAGTCTGATGAAGCCAATTCCTCAGTTGGTGATCTTTTTTTTTTTTTTTTTGTCTTTTCGAGACAGGGTCTCCCTCCAGCCACAGCTGTCCTGGAACTCGCTCTGTAGACCAGGCTGGCCTTGAACTACAACAAAAAGATCCACCTGTCTCTGCCTCCCGAATGTTAGAATTAAAGGCGTGCGGCCACCACGCCCCGGTTCTGAATGATCTTCTTTCCCACGGTGACTCTAGTTTTTGTCAAGCTCTGTGTGGTGCTGTGCTCTTAGGGTATTTATATTCATTGAGACAGTGTTTGGCCCATTTAAGCATGACATTTGCGGACTAGATACAAGTGACATTTCTTCGTTTGCAAGTTTATTTATTTATTATTTATTTATTTTATTTTATTTATTATTTTTTTTTGTATTTTTGAGGACAGGGTCTCCATGGAACTCTGGTTATCTTGGAACTCACGCCTTCAGACCAGCGGCTGGCCTTGGAACTCAAAGAGATCCACTGCCTCTGCCTCCCAAGTTCTAGGATCAAAGGCTGTGCACACCACACCTGGCTTGATAGGTTTATTTTATTTATTTTATTTTATTTAATTTATTTATTTCTGTATGTGTCATGAATGTACTGTCTGCATGAAAGTTTGTTAACCCGTGTCGTGCAATGCCGCGGAGGTCAGAAGAGGGTCTTGGATTCCCCTGGAACTGGAGTTCTCCTGGAATTGGAGTTTCAGACGGTTCTCGGCCTCCATGTGGGTGCTGGGGATCGAACCCGGGTCCTCTGCAAGAGCGGTCAGCGCTCTTAACCGCTAGGCCATCTCTCCAGCCCCTATTTTTATCACAACACAATACTTGGTGCTGGGTAAATTATGAGGAACAGAAATATGAGCCCCCATTCTGGAGGCTCGTTGGTCAGGATCAAAGCTCTTGCCAGTTCAGTGTCTGGTAAGGGCTGAATCTCTGTTTCTAAGATGGTATTGTGTTACTACATCCTCATGTGGTAGAAGAATAGAAAACAGACTAAATGTTGAATTGGTGGGAAAAAGATGAAATACATCTTGATTTCCATCTAAAGCATCTTAAAAAAATTTTTTTTAATGTGTATGAGTGTACTGTCTGAATGTAGGTTGGTGCACCCATGTCATGCAGTGCTACGGAGGTCAGAAAGGGGTGTTGGATTCCCCTGGAACTGGAGTTAAAGATGGTTCTTATCCTCCATGTGGGTGCTGGGGATCAAACCCGGGACCTCTGCAAGAGCATTCTGTGTTCTTAACCACTAGGCCATCTCTCCAGCCCCCACCATCCAAAGCATCTTAACTGAATTTCATTTTCCCATCTCCCACTCTTGTGCTTCCTATATGTGGCTGAGCATTGAAGACACAGTAGGCTTGTGGATTTTCATTTGTTTGAACATATCAGTGTTATATGAACAAAGAACTCTAAGAGTCATATTATGTAGTAGGTGTGGAAGGCATCCACTAATTATTTCTTTTTCTTTTTTTGGTCTTGTTGAGACAGGGTTTCCTTGTAGCCTGAGCTGTCCTGGAACTCGCTATGTGGACCAGGCTGGCCTTGAACTCACAGAGATCCACCTGCCTCTTCCTCCCAAGTGCTAGGATTAAAGCGCGCACTACCACACCCGGCCCACTAATGATTTCTTATTTCTGTCTCCCTCAGGTACGGAGCCATGGTATTTCTATTTAATCAATGGATTTCTAAATTTCAATGTAGTCTTTGCTTTGGCTCTTCTGGTCTTGCCCCTGACTTCTCTTATGGAGCACCTGCTGCAGAGATTTCATGGTGAGTGGTATAAGAGATGATAGGGTTTGGGGGGTAGTTGGAGAAAGTAACAAGTTATACTAGCAAGCAAGGAGGTTCCACTTATTTTAGTTATACTAGCAAGCAAAGAGGTTCCACTTATTTTAGTCTCCACTTTCTTTTATGGCAATGGCTGGCTCATTGACTGTACAGTCAATTTCATAGATTATTTGAGCCTATGTCAATATTTGGTTAGTTGTTTCAAATTTAATAAGCTTTATGTCCTTTTAAGTAAAGAAGCAATATGATTTACCTAATCACTAATGAAGCCAAAGTATAAAAAGCTGGAGAAAATATTCTATTTGAATCTTTTGTCTTGTAAAAAAGTGATTGATTGGCATGGTGGTGCATGCCTTTAATCCTAGCACTTGGGAGGCAGAGGCAGGTGGATCTTTGTGAGTTCAAGGCCAGCCTGGTCTACAGAGTGCGTTCCAGGAGAGCTGGGGCTATAGGGAGACCCTGTCTCAAAAATACCAAAAAATAAAAATAATTAAAAAAGAGATAGATTGCTTACAGTAGTCCATGCTATGGGCAGACATTCTTTGGGACATTATTTTAACCAAAGACTTGAGAACTCAGCTTTGGTAGGGATTCTCTGTGGTGGAGACTGCACAGCAGCAGCTTCGGCTTGTGGGACCTGGGGTGCCGCTCCTGTTTCCCTTGGCTTCTGCTTGCCGGACTGGGAAAAGCTGGGTGTTCGTTACCCTGCTTGCTGGACTGGGAAAGGCTGGGCATTGCCCTGCTTGCCCTTGTTCTGGGTGGCACAGCTGGTGTTTTCTCAAGCTGTCTTGGAGCTAGCTATCTAGTGCCTTCAGTTTCTTTTCTGGAAGACAGATTTGAGCAGAAATTCCTAAGCGATTTGGAAAGACTTGATTTGAGACTTTTCAGTTTGATTTGGATGCCAGATGATTGATTCTTCTCAGCCCCGTTCAGCTTCTCTTCTGTTAGCAGTTTGTACATTTACTGTGGTAGATATTAGAAAGTGAAAGAATCTTTAGAGTAATTTAGAAAGATTAAAAATTGTATGTATGCGTGTATTTTATATGTTCACGTGTGTGCAGGTATTTTTCTCCATCACACTCCATTTTATTTACTGAGACAGGGTCCCAGCTGAACCCTGAGCTTTCTGTGAGTCCCTGTCTCTGCTCCTGAACACTGGGACTAAAGGCAGCTGTTGTGCCTGCCCGGCTTCTGTGTCCTCCAGCTTGCAGAGCAGTCGCTTAATCCACAAAGCCATCTCCCCAACCCTTTTAATACAACCATAATGCTATCATCCTAACAAAATTAACATAATTCCTTAATATCATTTAATCCCTAGTTGATATTCAGATTTCGTCGATTGTCTTAAAAATAGCTTCCTGCAGGCAATTTGTTTAAACCATTCTGAGCTTGATGAGTGCTATGATTACTGTCATGCACCATTATTTCAGCCCTCCTCTAAAAATGTCCTAATCTAGATCATCATCTTATACAGTGTCCTGCTCCCTTCCTCCTGCTTCTGCCTCCCAATGCTGGGATAACAGGTGTGCACCCCAACTTTGCTTATATTTCTGAAGGATCACTTTTTCCTTGTGCCTGTGTATATGCGTGTATGTTGGGAGGGTGTAGACACATGTGGAGTCAGCAAATCCGATTGGTCCTCCTGTCTACTCCTCCTACTCTCCCCCTCCCAGCACTGGGGTTACAGGTGTATCTGACCACAGGCAGACTTTTAGGTGGGTTCTAAGGATTTGGACTCAGGACCTCATGCTTGCACAGCAAGGCCTTTTACCTATCGAACTATATCTCCAGCCCTGCACATTTTCCATTCTTGAAAAGTAATTTTCCTTTTGACTATTAAAATATACTTGTGGTGTGAATAAGAAAAGATAGTAAGCTGTTCACTATACCATGAATCTGATTTTGCTTTTAAATATTCAAAGTACATACATATTCACCCAGTAAGAAAATAAGTGTTTTATGACATTGTACTTTTATGTATGTGTATTTTATGACAGAAGCTAAACACTTTTTTGTTGTTGTTTGTTTGTTCTTTTTGAGACAGGGTCTCCCTGTAGCTCCAGCTGTCCTGGAACTCACTATGTAGACCAGGCTGGCCTTAAGTGCTGGGATTCAAGGCATGCACCACCATGCCTGGCTGAAGCAATACACTTTTTTTTTTTTTTTTGTCTTTTTGAGACAAGGTCTCCCTGTAGCCCCAGCTGTCCTGGAACTCACTCTGTAGACCAGGCTGGCCTTGAACTCACAAAGATCCGCCTGCCTCTGCCTCCCAAGTGCTAGGATTAAAGGCGTGTGCCACCATGCCCAGCAGCAATACACTTTTAAAAAGATTAATTTATCTTTTTAGTTTATGTGTGTGTGCCTGAGTGTATGTATGTGCACACATACATGCAGGTACCCACTGAAGCCAGAAGAGGGCATCAGATCCCCTGGAACTAGAGTTACAAGGGGGTTGTGAGCTACCTTATGTGGGTCCTGGGAACTGAACCTAGGTTCTCTGCAAGAGCAGCAAGAACTCTTAACCGTCGAGCCATCTCTGCAGTCCCAGAAGTGATTCTTTTTTCATTTTAATATTTTTATTGAATTTTTGTGTATTTCACATAGAACATTCCAGTCATTTCTTTACCTCCTTCCCCCCACTGGCAGGTACCCTCCT
>VZQC01014591.1:1235189-1307520 GCA_009823505.1 Rhizomys pruinosus | reverse complement strand
AAAAAAAAAAAAAGCACAAAAAAACCCAAAACCCCAAAACTAAACCAAACCAACCACACAAATAAATAAAACCTAGAGAACCACACGAGAAATGACCCATGCCTTAATATTTATAAGTGCGGTCTATATCATATGTAACTGGGTTAGTGATTTTGTATATCTTATGTAGGATGTATTAAAAATCTTATTATTTGTTGCCCTCTAAGATGGTGAAGGTGAAAAGGCTATTTATAGAAAATAAAAATGACATTTTCTTACAAATAAGAAAATCCCAATTTTTTTTTTTTGTCTTTTCAAGACAGGGACTCTCTGTAGCCCCAGCTGTCCTGGAACTCGCTCTGTAGACCAGGCTGGCCTTGAACTCACAAAGATCCGCCTGTCTCTGCCTCCCAAGTGCTAGGATTAAAGGTGTGCGCCACCATGCCTGGCTAGAAAATCCCAATTTAAAACTTGCTAACTTGAAAGGTATAAGGCCTAAAGTATTAAAAGATTTTATGATAAAATTGTGAATTTAGGGACTGGGGAGATAGCTTGGTATAAGAGCACTTGCCATGCAAGCATGGGGACCTGGGTTGGAATCCTCAGCACCCTTGTAAAAACAGACATGGCTGCTTGGACCTGTGACCCCAGCATTGGGGGTTGGAGGGGGAGGAAGGCAGATGTTGGGAGCTTGCTAGCAGGCCAGCTAGTCCAGCTGAAACAGTGAACTTCAGCTTCAGTGAGAGACCCCACCTCAAGACAGTAAGGTAGAGTGCAACAACAGAAGGTGCCTGATGTTCTGCTCTGGCCTCTGCATATGGTTGCACACACCTGCACACTCAGGTATGTGTGACACATACATATACAGACACGATACTAAAAGAAATGTGGATTGGAAGATTTAGAAAGTAAGCTTGTTAAGTTAAAGAGTTTTTTTTTTTAAAAAAAAAAAAAAAAAAAAAAAAAAAAAAAAAAAAAAGAAAAAAAAGAAAAAAAAAGAAAAAATTACAGAAGGGGTTTTCTCCTCCTACCATGGGATCTGGGAATTGAACTCAGGTCATCAGGTTTATACAGAAAGCGTTTTTACCCATTGAACCATTTAATCCACCTGAATTCAAGAATCTTTTCCCTCGAAAGCATTCCGTAGTCATATAGATAACCCGATTAGATGTTTTGGCCAGTCTATAATGCGAGCTTTATTGCCATAATGAACACCAGGGGGTGCTGTCTATCCACTCTGCTAACACTGCGCTCAAGATCACCAATGCTGACAGTTTTAATGTACCTTGGCTCAGTGCTCACGTTCTTGACACCAGAAATTACCTAGTAGATGTTTGGATCTTAGTGTTCATTGTTTTCCTAAATGCTTTTTTTCCCACATGCTTTAAGTACATTTTAGTTCCAATTTTGAGGTTCAGAGTAGATGAGTATTATAGAAGAGGAAAGAAAGCTTAATCAGTAAATGTCCCTTAAAAGTGTTTTTATGGCCGGGTGTGGTGGCACACACCTTTGATCCTAGCACTTGGGAGGCAGAGGCAGGCGGATCTCTGTGAGTTCAAGGCCAGCCTGGTCTACAGAGTGAGTTCCAGGCCAGCTGGGACTATAGGGAGACCCTGTCTCAAAAAGACCAGAAAAAATGTGTTTATGGGGCTGAGAGGTGGCTCAGCAGTGACCTCCATGGACATTGCATGACACAGGTGCACATACATACAGGCAATATACTCATACATGTACAATAAAAATAAAAAAGTATTTGAAAAATATTTTTTTTTAAAAAAGAGTGTTTTTCTGTGTTTGCCTTGAGAAGACTGTCCACCCACATCGTGGTGCACTCCTGTGATCCTAGTACTTATGAAACTGAGGCAGGAGAATCGTGCATTCAAAACCAGTCCAGCACCACAGATAGGCATTGTCTTACAAACCAAAAACTGGTTTGGAGCCTGATGAAAAGGGTTTGAGAATCTGTTTTTCTTTCTTTTATCCATGCCTATTTTCACAAACCACCTGGTGTGTAAATAAGGGGATTAATATTATACAGAACATAGGAATTAAAACCTGATAGATTGGTTAATGTCAAGAATCCTAGTGGCAGGACTTGTTGCAGAGAGAAGCCTTTTTATCTTTAGCCAACATAGAATTTAAGTTCCATGATCTGTTCACCTGACTTTCCTTTCTGTTTGCACTAAATCTGTATTGTGCCTCGCTCTGAGTGTCACCTTGCTTAGACTAGCTCAGGTGTATTTCTGTTTGGCGGCTTTATTACATTAGAAAGGATGTGAATTCCTGAGCTGCTACATTTTATGGGCTGTCCCAGGGCATCCTCCCAAACTGAAAACCAAAAGAACATTGAAACTAAGTGTGTTGTTTGTTCTCCATGATGAAAGGTGGATGTTTTTCTGTGTCTTGCAGTTCAGAATTTAGGCCACCCATACTGGCTTACCCTGGCTCCAATGTATATTTGGTTTATAATTTTCTTCATCCAGCCTCACAAAGAGGAGAGATTTCTTTTCCCAGTTTATCCACTTATCTGTCTCTGTGGTGCCGTTGCTCTTTCTGCTCTTCAGGTAAGTTTCAGGGGAAAGTAGATCTGCCCCATTCTGTTTCACTTACTAAACACTCGCTCATGAAACTTAAGGGCAAATTACAGCATGAACCTGTCAAGATTTATCCACAGTGCAGATCATAGTATTACAGCTGCATGTATTAGAAAGGATGTGATTATATTGGATTTGCTGATTGTATGTTTGCAGTATTAATCTATGTGGTAATTTGTCTTTTGTCCACAGGTATCCAATAACTAATAGAGATAAATTGTTAAGCCACCATGTGGGCTGCCACAGCATGGTAACACCAGGGCAGACTAAGTGGAATGTCTTTTCCACAATTAGATCAGAACAAAACTTGCTCAAGACTTTGGGATTACATCAGGCAATTAGTAATGTGGGACAGTTTGTAATCCTCGTTTAAAGCTGATCCAGGTCAATTCTCTGGCAGCATTAGTCATACGTTTGTTTGAATGTCTCTGTGTTGATGGCTTCAACAGTTTGGGACTCTCCCTTGTGCTCTGCTACCATTTGCAGTTGACAGGGACTAAAAAATTAAGATGAGGGCTGGAGAGATGGAAAAATTTTACCCCCTGCCAGGACACCTAGCACTTGTGCATATCAAAGTTTATTATGATTGTGATAATAACTGCCTATAACTTGATAATCCTTTTGAACTTTTGTCCTAATATTGTTAACGCTGCCGTATCTAAACCTACTATTTAAGAGCAGTTCAGTGTTAGACTGATTTTTTTCACATTTCTTTGTGTGTGTGGGGGGGTATGGTCATGTACTTGGCCATGGCACACACAACTTGCAGAGTCGATTTTCTTCTTCCATCATGTGGACCCTGGGGATCAGACTTAGGTTGTTAGGCTTGGTGGCAAGCACCTTTACCCACTGAGCTATCTCGCCATCCTCTATTTTGTATATACTATATAGTAATGAGAATTAATATGAATTGAACTAATTATGCATAATCGAATTATTAGATATAAATTGTGTTAGAGGGGCTCAAGAGCTGGCTTGGTGATTAAGAGCATGTACTGTTCTTGCAGAGGACCTGGGTTTAGTTCCCAGTACCCACTGGCAGCTAAGAACCACCTATAATTCCAGTTCCAAGAATCTGATATACAGGCACACATGTGGTGCACATACATGCACCACATTTTATGTATATGAGTGTTTTGAAACAAAACACATAAAATAAAAATAAATAAATCTTTACAAATATTGTTAGAATTTAGATTAAGTGCTATATCATTGAGCCATAACCTTAGCCCTTCCCCAAAATATTAAAAGGGTTTAGATATATGTATGGCACTTGTTATATATTGTAAAATTGATTTCTAAAAGTTTATCCGGGAAGGAAGAAAGGAAGGAAGATGGGGGGAGGGAGGGAGGGAAGGAAAAGTCCAAGGAAATGCTTAGAGACAAGAGATGGGCTGAGGGTGTAGCTCACTGGTACAGTAGGTGTTTAGTATGTGTGAGGCTCTGGCTTCCTGTTCCCAGCATTATAATCATGTGTTTTGTGAAGTAGTTTAGCAGATAATTAGCATTATGTTCCTAGTGTTGCCAGAGAGGGATTACGTTTACCTTCTTATTTGATCATAAAACATTTAGCTGAAACTAAAACCTTTGATGAGACTTCTCACCGAATTTGGTGTGATGACACACGCCTCTCATCCCAGCACCCTGGATGCTCAGGTGGGAGATCCTGAGTTCAAGGCCAGTCTAGGCTATATAACATGACCCTGGGTCATCCCAACCTCCCCACCTTGCCAATAAAGAAAAAAAAAAAGGTTTTTGCTAAGGTAAGTAAAGATTAATACTCATATCTCATATCAAATGTATTGAAGTACTTCATAATAAAAAATTACTAAAATAGCATTTTTGTTAAAATATTTAAAATTAAGTTGTTAGAGGGCAGGTGTGGTGGTTTAGGCCTATAGTCTGACACTTGGGGAGAAAAAGATTGAAAACCGTGGGCAACAGAGTGAGACCTGTCTTGAAAAGCCAGAAAGGAAAAAAAAACAAAAAACAAAAAACTATTAGGACTTTATACACTAGCAAAAACATACCAATAATTTTCCTTTGAAGCTGGAGTTCATTCTTGGCAGGCTGTCTGCCTGGGCTGCCCTCCAGACAGTGCAGGAGGAGCTGGCTTTGATCTTAGAATTTGGAGTGGGCAGCTCACCCAGTGTTTGCACCTGCTCAGACCCTTCCTCATGCCGGCTCTGCTTCCGCACCCCTGGCATTTCTGTGATGTCTCATGGCTGTGCACATCTTCTTCTAGCAATACATTTGTCTTTCCTTGTAGAAATGTTACCACTTTGTGTTTCAACGATACCGCCTGGAACATTACACCGTGACGTCAAACTGGCTGGCACTCGGAACAGTCTTCCTGTTTGGGTTCTTATCGTTCTCTCGCTCTGTGGCGCTGTTCAGAGGTAGATGTGCTGAGAGTGTCTTTACCCACATTCATGAGGCACCTCACCTTAGGTCCTTAGGTTTACTTGTAGCACATATTTGTCTAAGGATAGGAAGAGAGGCCTTTCCAGAAGGAGGAGTTGTGATGGCACTGGGAAGTGACTGCCATACCTCAGGACTAAAAAGGAGACTGAAGTTTCCTTTTCATATGATTACATAATTTCTCTCCAATATTATTGATTTTGCCCTCCTTTTTTTTTTTGAGACAGGGTCTCCCTTTAGTCCCAGCTGGCCTGGAGCTCACTCTGTAGACCAGGCTGGCCTTGAACCCAGGTTCCCCTCCATTTTAATTAGCTGCTGTTGATATAACAAAACCCTAAATGGTATGCATATTTGGTGTTAAATTCTCATGATTATATATTTTATAATTATTATTGGGGTAGCCGGGCGTGGTGGCGCACGCCTTTAATCCTAGCACTTGGGAGGCAGAGGCAGGTGGATCTTTGTGAGTTCAAGACCAGCCTGGTCTATAGAGTGAGTTCCAGGACAGCTGGGGCTACAGAAAGACCCTGTCTCGAAAAGACCAAAAAAAAAAAATTATTATTGGGGTCATAGTAAAATATGCCTAAGGAGGCCGGGCGTGGTTGCGCACGCCTTTAATCCTAGCACTTGGGAGGCAGAGGCAGGCGGATCTTTGTGAGTTTAAGGCCAGCCTGGTCTACAGAGTGAGTTCCAGGACAGCTGGGGCTACAGGGAGACCCTGTCTTGAAAAGACAAAACAAAAACAAACAAAAAAATATGCCTAAGGAACAGAAAGTTCGAAAAGTAAAACATACAGAAAAGGACAGGAGAGCAAGTTCTATTTGGCAAAATAAGGCCTTCATGTCAGTCTCCACCTAAAGAGATGTTTCTGCTGGAGGAGCAGGCTTCCGACCAAGCTGCTGTGTGCCTTCACACTCTAAATTTCATGTGGATTATAGTGAGGTGTTAATGTACATTATAACTGAAAGTCAGAATCTAATCTTGCTCATCTTTGACTTTCATTAACTATTCTCCCTTTTAGGATATCACGGGCCCCTTGATTTGTATCCAGAATTTTACCGAATTGCCACAGACCCCAGTATTCACACTGTCCCGGAAGGCAGGCCTGTGAATGTTTGTGTGGGGAAAGAGTGGTATCGATTTCCCAGCAGCTTCCTTCTGCCTGATAAGTAAGTTGTACTTTAACTAAAAGTGTTTTGTGTGCATACGTGTGTGTGTGTGTGTGTGTGTGTGTGTGTGTGTGTGTGTGTGTAAGCGCACACAAAGAGGCCAGGGGAGGGCATAGAATGGTCTCTCCTATCACTCTGCCTATTCCTTTGAGGCAGAACCTGAACCCAAAGCTTACATTCTTTTTTCTAGCTAGGCTGGAAGTTAGCAAGCCCCTGTGGAATCCTCTTGTCTGCACCACTCACTGCTGGGGTTATAGGCATGCACAGGACATCTGGCTTATTAATGTGGGTGCTGCTATCTGTATAGTACAGTGGGTCCTCACCTCTGTACACTAAGCACTCTTTTTTTTTTTTGAGACAGGGTCTCCCTATAGCCCCAGCTGTCCTGGAATTCACTCTGTAGACCAGGCTGGCCTTGAACTCACAGAGATCCACCTGCCTCTGCCTCCCAAGTGCTAGGATTAAAGTCATCACCACCAGATGGTTCTTAGCTGTGGGTGCTGGGAATTGAACCCGGGTCCTCTGCAAGAGCAGTCAGTGCTCTTAACCACTGAGCCATCTCTCCACCCCCCAGCAAGCACTCTTAACTGCTGAACCCTCTCTGCACCTCAGCATTTTTTTTTACACCTCAGCATTTTAAATCAAAGAGTGAAAGTAGCAATTCTATGGCAAGGTCTTGTTAGGTTTGTTTGTTTTTGCTTTGGAGGGTTTTTTGTTTTGTTTTCTTTGGACTGTATATGTTTGTATGTGTTAGGCCATGGTACATGTGCTTGTGTGGGGAGGCCAGAGGTCAGCTTTAGGTGTTATTCCTCAGGTGTGTCCACCCTGTTATTTGAGGTGGGTCTCTCATTGTCTGAGGACTCACCAGACTGGCTGGCAAGTGAGCCCTGGAGCCTTCCTGTTTCTGCCTCCCCAGCATTGCTAGTACGAGCTGGTATTACACCATTACATCTGACTTTTGCCTGGGTTCTGGAGATCAAAATCGGTCTCCAAACTTATGGAGCAAGCATCTTTGTGTGTGTGTGTGTGTGTGTGTGTGTGTGTGTGTGTGTGTGTGTGTGTGTTTGAGACAGGACCTCCCTATAGCCCCAGCTAGCCTGGAACTCACTCTGTAGACCAGGCTGGCCTTGAACTCACAGAGATCCACCTTCCTCTGCCTCCCGAATGCTAGGATTAAAGGCGTGCGCCACCATGCCTGGCTGAAACTTGCTTTTTAAATGTTGACATTGGCCTTTGCTTTTGTAGTTGAGATAGGTTCACAGCTGAAGGTGCTTCGAGTGTGTTCTTTGTGGCATATGTCGCATCTCTACTTTTTCAATGAACTGGTTGAATTTGTTTTAGTCCCTTTGATCATGTGTAATTAATTAGTAACACCTGTTGACACTTCTCTCCTTGTTCTGTGGTTGACCCATCAAGTTACAGATGTCAAAGCTGAGACTTGAGTTAAAGGGACTGAGAGACCTTTAGCTGTGAATTTCTCAATGATTTCAGGCTGAATTGTGACCCCTGCTTCTGCTCCCTGATGGAGGTTTTAGCAGAAATAGGTTGTTTCTTCAAGTGAAATGTTTTTCACATGATTTGGGGGAAGGGTTATTTAAGTACATTTAGCAATCTGATCCCTGCGGTTTCTGCTTCTCATTTGTGTTTCTGGCAGTTGGCAGCTTCAGTTCGTTCCATCAGAGTTCAGAGGTCAGCTACCAAAGCCTTTCGCAGAGGGGCCCCTGGCCACCAGGACTGTTCCTGCTGACATGAATGACCAGAACCAAGAGGAGCCGTCCAGATACGTAAGGACTGCTGTTCTCCAATTGCCTGGTTGAAAGGTTTTGCCCAGGTATCCCTTGGCATATTATATTAGAGCATTGATAAAATGAGAGTTTCTCAAGAAGTCACTACTTTTTTTCTTTTTGTCTTTTTGAAACGGGGTCACCCTGTAGCCCCAGCTGGCCTGGCACTCACTATGGAAACCAGGCTGGCCTTGAACTCCCAGAGATCTACCTGCCTCTGCCTCTTAAGTGCTCGGATTAAAGGTGTGCGCCACGGCACCTGCCAGAAAGCTGTTTCTTTTTTTTTTTGGTCTTTTTGAGACAGGGTCTCCCTGTAGCCCCAGCTGTCCTGGAACTCACTCTGTAGATCAGGCTGGCCTTGAACTCACAAAGATACGCCTGCCTCTGCCTCCCAAGTGCTAGGACTAAAGGCTTGCGCCACCACGCCCGGCTAGAAAGCTGTTTCTTTAGAGTGAGGGAAATAATAATGCCTGTGTTGATCAGAGTGAGCAGTGTCACTACATTTTCAGATTACCCCATTTTAATTTGCTGTGTAAAACATAGAGCTCAATACAACTCAGAAATTTTTAGTTTGGCTGGAAATTTTCTCATGAAAAAAATCTGCTCTGTCATTCTGAAGTGCATTGAAACTCATATTATTCCTTGGCCTATTAAATCTGCTCTGTCATTCTGAAGTGCATTGAAACTCGTATTATTCCTTGGCCTATTAAAGTATTTGGTGGGCCTGGACATGGTAGCACATGTCTTTAATACTAGCAGTTGCTGCAAGGTAAGCAGATCTCTGACTTCAAGGCCAGCCTGGTCTACATAGTAAGTTCTAGGCTAGCTAGGGCTACAAGGAGACCCTGTCTCAAAACACCAAAATAATGATAATAATAGTAATAATAATAATAAAATAAAGGAAAATGAAATAAAATACTTGGTGGGCAGCTTTCAAGTTATCAAGTTACCCTTGACCTAGTTGTTACTATTTCTGGTTTTAGCTCAGGGATAGTCAGAAAAGCTGTTTTCCCTGGAGAATACCATGGAGCAATCTCTGTCAGTGCCCTGATCTTCTGCTTACCTGCCTTCACACACTCTTAAGTCATGTGAATTTTATTTCAGCTCTTTTGAAAGATGACTCTTTTGACATTTGATACCTATGAAATCTCTGATGGTTAAAAAGGTGAGAGAGCCTTCGGGTCCCGTGTGTTTCCCCTTAAATATTGTTTTAAAGATGAGAGCAAGAAAGAACATGCTCTTCTTGTTTCAGAGACAGTAAAAGATTGTTTTATAGGGGCTGGAGAGATGGCTCAGCTTTTTTAAAAAATTTTTTTTATTAATTTTATTTATTTATGTGTATGAATGTACTGTCTGCATGCAAGTTTGTGCACCCGTGTCATGCAATGCCGTGGAGATCAGAAGAGGGTGTCGGACTCCCCTGGAACTGGAGTTCTCCTGGAATTGGAGTTACAGACGGTTCTCAGCCGCCATGTGGGTGCTGGGGATCGAACCCTGGTCCTCTGTAAGAGCAGTCAGCGCTCTTAACTGCTAGGCCATTCCTCCAGCCCCGATGGCTCAGGTTTTAAGAGCACCAACTGCTCTTGCAGAGGACCTGGGTTTGATTCCCAGCACCCACATGGCAGCTAAGAACCATCTTTAACTCCAGTTCCAGGGGAATCCGATGCCCTCTTCTGACCTCCACGGCATTGTACAACACAGGTGCACCAACCTACATGCAGACAGTACACTCAAACACATAAAAAATAATAAGCAGGTCATAATTTAAATGGCAAATATATTTAATTTAGGTTCTTCTGTGTAATATACTAAAAATATAGAATAGTGAGACTTCAGTTCTCTACTGAAGGAAACCTCCCAGATTGGGGCTAGATCATGGAGACCCTCAGGGATTAGGGATGAGGATCTTTCTGTGTGAGCTTTATCTAGAGGCCTTGCTCCTGAGAAGATAGGACATACCATTTCTTCTAGACTTTTGTTTTGTGTTTTAGGGATACAGGCTCCCACTGGTGGAGCCGCGCCTGAACTCACTATGTTGACCAGGCTGGCTTTGAACTAACTATTTGGCCCAGGATGGCTTCAACACTCTATAGTGCTGCTTTCGTGTCCTGAGTGCTAGAGATATAGGTGTTCACCACAGTGCCTGGCTTTTTAACATAAGGCTCTTGATTTCTATTATGGTGAAAATATCTGTTGGCAGGCTAAATTATTATGGGTCATTTTTACTTTAAAGTCACTCTCCTAACAACCTTTGATGTAAGTTGATATCATGGGGACACACCATCAGAGAGGGACAGTGTGAATTCAGAGTCATGTTAACAGAATTCTTACCCTGATGCCATCGTGCTCTAGGAAGAAGTAACATGGTGAGGTGAAAAAAAAGTATGGACTTTGGAGTCAGTGAGACCTGAGTTCACATCACAGATTTGTTGCCTAATGACCTTGAAAAAATTAAGCTTTTCTGTTTAATTTCAGTTTCTCTGTGAAGTGCAAATAATGATACATGCTTTGGAATTATGAGGTTTAGTATTTCATCTGTATTATGTCTAGACAGTCTTTTTATTTTTTTTATTTTTTAATTTTTTATTTATTTTTCTCTATGTATATGAATGCACTGTTTGCATGCAGGTCTGTGCACACAGTCGTGCAGTGCCTTGGAGGTCAGAGGAGGGTGTCGGATTCTCCTGGGACTGGAGTTCTCCTGGAATTGGAGTTACAGACGGTTCTCAGCAGCCATGTGGGTACTGGGGATTGAACCCAGGTCCTCTGCAAGAGCAGTCGGCGCTTTTAACCACTAGGCCATCTCTCCAGCCCCCTAGACAGTCTTATGTAGCACAGATTGGCTAGAAATGGCTGAGGCCAAAGATGACCTTGAATTCTAGCCCTTCTCCCTCTACCTCTGGTGTGCTGGGATTGCAGGCCTGTGTGCCAACATCCTGGTTCATGTGGAGCTAGGGGCTGAACCCACGGTCTGCTGCATGCTAGGCCAACAGTCTCCCAACAGAGCTGTATCCACAGAGATCAGTGTCATGTTTAGCATAGTGTCTGGAATTTAGGTTTTTCCCACAAATGCTCTTAATCTGATAAAGGAACCTCTTTATAATCTGCCCAAATCTTTCTCCTATTCTTATTACTCCCAACCTAGTGCTTTTTGTGTGTCCATTCATTGTCTTTTCCCTCCTATTGTCTTTGCTTGTATTGGTGGTGGTGCCTTAGAGTACTCATCTTCCATCTAATGCTGTCAGAATTCTCTTCCAGTTATGAAGCGAACATTATGTCTATGTTTAGCAGGCTTTCATTTAAGTGCTTTAAGTACTCACCAGTGCACTTCATCTGATTACTTGATCTTTTTCTCTTATGTTATCTATTTCTGATAGATATTATCTCTTTCCGCATCAGGTGTGTGAATGCTCTGAAAGGGGTGACTATACCTAACTATAACACATTTCTTTTGTATTCACCATAGTATCTAGGCCAGGGCTTTTGCATACTTAGAAGTTAGCTCCCTAATATTGCTCTAGCGATTACAATCAGTGCCTGTCTGCCAACCTCAATCTGTAGGACCCCGGTGGATTCCTGAAACTGTGGGTGTGCGATGATTGTTCCTGTACATATATGCCCATGGTAAAGTTTAATTTACAAATTAGATACATTGGGGCTGAAGAAATGGCTCAGCACTTAAAAGTACTGACTATTGCAGAGATCCTGGGTTCGAATTCTAGCACCCACATGGCAGCTAACAACCATTGGTAACTCCTCTCCAAGGATCTGACAACCTCTTCTGACCCCTGCATTGTATTAACACGGTGGCACTTACATATGCAGGCAGTGCACTCATACACATAAAATAAAAATAGTAAATTAAAAAACCCCAAAACCAAATTAGACACATTAAGAGAGTAACAATAATATAAAATAAAAATTATAATCATGCAATGTAAATTATGTAAATGTTTTCTCTCTCAAAATATGTTGTTATACAATGGATTTTAGTAACTTCAGCATGTACTTTTTTTCTTTCCTTAGTTGTTGGAGATTTTTATCTTTTTACTTAAAGCTTTTTGGCTTCTCTTTGCCATATCCAAATTGTCAGCATCATTTCTTTTGTGTTTTGGAGCCATTACTGAGCAAAAAAAAAGGTACTTGAACATTAGCACTGCTATGCTATGAGAATGGCTCTGATAACCAAGATGGCTACTGCAAGACTAATGGGCAGGTAGTATATACAGTATGGATGCACTGGACAAAAAATGATTTGGTGCACCAGGCGTGGTTAGGCACGCCTTTAATCCCAGCACTTGGGAGACAGAGGCAGGCAGATCTCTATGAGTTCAAAGCCAGCCTGGTCTACATAGCAAGCTCCAGGCCAGCTGGGACTAAAGGGAGACCCTGTCTCAAAAGGACAAAAAAAAAAAAAAAAAAAAAGATGATTTGGTGCTAGGACAGTGTGATAGATCATCATGGTAGATTTTATCATGGTACTTAGAACAGTGTGCAATTTAACACCTATGATTTATTTCTGGAATATTCCATTTAATATTTTCAGATTGTGGCTAATGAAGGTTATTGAAACCATGAGAAATGAAACCTTGGATGGCCAGGGAGTAGTGAGGGACTAATGTTCATGCTTTCTCAATAGATAATGAGCCTGAGAGACAGCTGGCTATGAAATCTGCAGTGACTGCTCTAGTCAGATCATATTCCCTGCTGTAAGGCATTGCTAAATTTGGTTAAGTGACTCTCCATTAGCATTACCCCAAAAGGGGAGATTTTCAGTACCAGTGGGAGTTACCAAATCACTGGCTGTTAAAAGCAAGGACAAGCAAACACGTAGCTGCTGGGTGTTGGGTTCGGGTCCTGTGCTCATCTGTATTCCTGTAGGGAAGCAGAGTTCTTCATGTGTTCTAGTTTTCTTGTGTGGTAGGGAAAGTACCTTCCAAAGCCAATTCATTCACTTTGGCCCTTTGGAAATTAGCAGAGACATCTGTTGGCTTGCAGTTCATTCTGTATGAGCCATGATTAGGGATTCATCTATTTTAGTTTACTGTTTAAAAACATCTTTGTTTTCTTCTGATAATAATGCACACTCATTGTATAAAAAAATGAAAGCCTGCCGGGCGTGGTGGCGCACGCCTTTAATCCTAGCACTCGGGAGGCAGAGGCAGGAGGATCTTTGTGAGTTCAAGGCCAGCCTGGTCTACAGAGCAAGTTCAGGACAGCTGGGGCTACAGGGAGACCCTATCTCAAAGAGACAAAAAAAAAAAAAAAAGATTTCTCAAAAGAAGAAATAGGGGCCTGGCGGATGTGGTCACGCCTTTAATCCTAGCACTTGGGAGGCAGAGGCAGGCGGATCTTTGTGAGTTCAAGGCCAGCCTGGTCTACAGAGCGAGTTCCAAGACAGTTGGATCTACAGGATCTACAGCAAGGTCAACATAGTAGATCAAGAGAAGGAAGACGCAGACAAGGTAGAGGAATTATTGCAAGCAGATAGCAATAAGGAGAAAAGGAAGTACCATAACTATAGCTTTCAAGCCCTCTAGCAATCAACCTGATGTGGTGGTACATGTTTTAATCCCAACACTCAGAAGGCAGAGACAGGTGGATCTCTGTGAATTTGAGGCTAACCTGGTCTTCAGAGTAAGTTCCAGGCCAACCAGGATTCCATAATGAGACCCTATTTCAAAACAAAAAGGAAACCAAACCTATAAATCTTTGGTACAGAGGAAGGAGATGCCATACAGACTAAAGGCACAGAAAACTTAATAGAATTATGGCAGAAATGTTACTAAATCCAGAGAAAGACAAGAACGCTCAAATATGTGAGGATGTCTGGTTTTAGTCTCTGCTTAGGTCTCTTTGGGGCTCTCCATGTCATTTTTTTTTTTTTTTTTTTTTTTTGGTCTTTTCGAGACAGGGTCTCCCTGTCGCCCCAGCTGTCCTGGAACTCACTTTGTAGACCAGGCTGGCTTTGAACTCACAAACATCTGCCTGCCTCTAACCTCCCAAGTCTGGATTAAAGGCGATGCACCAACAGCCGTTTTTAATTTATTTTTTTATGTGTTTAAGTGTTTTGCCTGCATACATGTAAATGCACCTGTGTATGCAATGCCCATGGAGGCCAGAAGAAGGTGTCAGATCCTCCTGTAAGTGGAGTTAATAATGGTTGTTAGCTTCTATGTGGGTGCTGGAAACTGAACCCAGGTCCTCTGCAAGAGCAGCCAGTGCTGCTAACCACTGAGCCCTTCAAATTTACTTTTTAACTTCATTAATCTGTATATCCACTTTGAGGTAATCGGTCATTTTAAAATTATACTCTTGAATTCTTTCCAATATTTCAACAATCTTGTTCTCTTTGGATTGAGTTATGGAAAAATTACAAACTTTGGGCTGGATATGGTGGGACATGTCTTTAGTTTCAGCACTTAGGATGCAGAGGCAGGAGAATCTCTGAGTTTGAGGCCAGTCTGGTCTACATAGTGTGTCTCAAGCCAGCTGGGGCTACAGGGAGGCCCTACCTCAAACAAACAAACAAACAAACAAACAATTAAACAATTGTGAACCTTGGGAGAGTTATGATGCCTTGCACTTCCATATTCTTAGTCTGTGTGTTATGGATTGTCTGTTGGGATGGGTAGCTCACCCCATTGTTGTTGTTGTTTTAGATTTCTTTATGTGTATGGGTATTTTGCCTACATGTATCTGTGTGTACCATGTGCATGCCTGGTGCCTACAGAGGCCAGAAGCAGGCATTGGATCCCAGGGCCTGGAATTCCAGGTGGTTGTGAGCCATTATTTGGGTGCTGGGAACCAAACCTGGGTCCTCTGAAGAACTCCTCTTAACCACTGAGCCATCTCTCCAGCCCCTTTTGTCCTGTTGTATATGGGGTCTCTGGAGGTGGCAATCTTCACTTCTGTTCTAGGGAGAAGTAGGACGGGCAATAACTACAGAGCAGCAGCCGTGCAGCCAGGACGAGAACTAGGATGGGAAATGTCATGGTTAATCTGGGTGTCAACTTGACGGACTAAAAGAACAAATAAGAGAAAAAGGGTCTTCCTTGATTGGACCACCCAACCCGGATGGCCCACCCCAAATGTGGGTGTTACTCTGCCGGCAGGCAGTATTTAAGGCCACGGCAGCGGGAGCTGGTCCTTTTTCCTTCTTCCTGCGGCTTGCCTCTCTCTCATCTGGTGAGTTTGCCTTGCTGCTGTGATCAACCTTTCGGATCCCAGCGTGTAACGAGACTGGCAGATCTCCTGGAATTCCATCGGGCCTTCAGCACTAGACTGGGACTTCTGAGACAATCCAGCCTTGCGGACTGAGCGTTCCCTGGATTCCCGGCCTCTCCAGTTCGGCGCTACTGTTGAGCTCCGTCACGTGAGCAAATCAATAAATTGTATATAGTTTATATATTCATCCTGTTGCTTGCTTCTGTTTCTTTAGAGAACCCTGACTAATACAGATTTTGTACCAGAGAGTGGTTCTAGAGAAACAGAATTGAAAGGATGAATTTCTTAGTGGACTTTGGTAGCCTCTGGAGCCAGCTCTCCAACCCAATGAAGCCTAGAGTTACTGAAGGCTCTCCTGGTGCATGAAGAGAATGATAATCCGCTGGTGCAGACTATTGGATCTAATTAGGAAGATAGATCCATTTGACTCTCCTAACCCACCTCTGGGAGAAGCAAGGAATTTAGTGACTCTATATATAAAACGTTCGAGAAATTGCAGAAAAATCAGGAAAATAATGATGTTGCCTTGTTGCTCCTAGCATGTCTGGATAAACTGTTAGACGAAAAATGGAGCTCGGTGATAAAAAATGACCAGCTCCGGATCAAACAACAGTTTAAAGGTTTCCAAGTGTGCTCGGGAAGAGAACTCTCTCCAGCAGCCAAAGAGCTAAAGCAGCAGAAAATCAAGCTGGAGCCCTTATATACGGTGGGCTGATTTACAACACAAATTTAATTCCCAGCACAAAGAGTGTCAGCCAGTTAAAGTGAGAGCACTGGTGGGGAAAGGGTGGAACCCTGAAACTGGGATGGAGATGTGTGGGAGAACACTGATGATGAGGATTTTGAACCCTCTGGGATTCTGTTATCTGAGGAATTAACCTCCCCACCTCAGCAGAGAATCCACACCCGCAGATCCCTCCTCCCCCACCCTTGCCTGAGGAAATTAATCCCCCCCCTCCCAGTGGGAGCTGATGTCCCTCAGGGCCAACAATTGTTGCCTCTAGACCTATAACCAGATTGGAAGTCTAAGCAAGCCCCTCAAGGTGAGTAAAAGTGTGGTCCACAAGGAGATGCACTATACACTAAGAAATTAATGGGTTTGCTGAATTCGTTCCCGCAGAAGCCTAAGGAATATGGTGGGAATGGATTTTAAGGGTGTGGGCATAATGGGGGAAGGAATATAAAATTGGATCATACTGAGTTTATCTGATATGAGCCCATGAGTAGAGATCTAGGTTTAAAATGGAAGCTCAAGCAGTTAAAAAATGTGTGAAAAGTTTATTTGATGGTTGGCTGTTGTATTTATTAAAACATGGCCACTAACAGCGAGTTAGAGATGCTGATATTCCTTGGCTTAGTATTGATGAAGGGATTGTGAGGGTCAGGCAGATGGGCATGCTCGATGGATTCGAAGTGTAAAACCACATTCTTACAATTGAGACCCAGAGGATTGCCTCACTGATTTATAAATGGAAAGTACTGAGAGAGACAACAGAACATTTGAAGAGCTTTGTTTTTGCTCTATTTCTTATGTGCAGATCTTACAGTTAGAGAAGTTGTTGGCTCTTTGCATAAATTAAAATGTACACGTAGTAGGTCTGAACAGAACCTCAGGGTAGGCGTCAGGTTGCAGCACTGAATCGCAGAAGACCGAGATGAGCGTAGTTACGTAATTATTCAATAATGGGTGGCAAAGGCAAAACAATACCTATAATGGCATGACACGAAATGATCTTTGGAAGTGCTAATTAATATGGTGTTCCCAGGAACCAAGTACATAAGAAGCCTACTAGGTTTTTATTTGATCTGGAGTAAGCAAAAAGCTCTAGAACGAATGAAAGGAAGTCAACATTTGATTTGGGAGTAGGAAATCCCCCCAGTTGACCGGTTTCAGACTTGAGACAGTTCACAAACCCAGAACCCTTTGAATGAAGTGGTGGCGGTTCCAGTGAGGAAGGACCTTGTCACAATACCAAAGAGTTAATGCTGTTTGCCTTCCCTCGTCCTTCCCCAGAGGGACATGAGGCCTTTTACTAGGGTAACTGTAACTGGAGAAAAGGAAATAATCAGACTTTTGAGGCCTATTATGATACTGGTTCTGAGTTGACACTATCCAGGAGACCCTAAAAAAGCATTGTGGCCCTCCGGTTAAAGTAGGGCCTATGGAGGTCAGGTGATAAATGGAGTTTTGGCTGAAGTCCGACTCCACGGTGGGCCCAGTGGGTCCCAGAACGCATCCCGTAGTTATTTCCCCAGTCCAGAATAGTATAAATTGATANGTCTTTTTGTTTGGGTGTTTTTTTTTGTTTGTTATCTGGACCCACCACCAGGGGACCAAAAAGTAGGACGTGCACAGCCACAGTTCCATTGTCAAATGGAAAGTGGTTGGTAGGTCCATACGGGACAGGGCCGGGCAGAGGGACGCCCTGAGGCACAAGCAAGCATACATGAAGAAGTTGCCCAAATCCTTATGGTTCCCACCCTGTTACAAATGTCTCCTGTGGCTTAAGCATGACTCTTGGCTTCATGGGGTTTGCCTATGATTCAGTGACTGAGGAAGAGAAAGACTAGGCCTGGTTTACTGATGTTTCTGCACCTATGCAGGCACACCCAGAGGTGGACAGCTGCAGCATTACAGCCATTTCTGAAACAACCCTAAAGGACACTGGTGAGGAAATTCTTCACAGTGGGCAGAAACTTCGGGCAGTGCACATGGTTGTGTCTTTTGCCTGCAAGGGAGAAATGGCCAGAGGTTCGCAATATGATTCAGGCTACTGATATGGCTGAATGGTTTGGCTGGATGGTCAGGGACTTGGAAGGAGCATGATGGAAAATTGGGTGAGAAGAACATTGGGGAAGAAGTATTGGATAAGCTGATAGAGCTCTCTGAATGGTACAAAGGATGTGACGATACTTGTGTCTCATGTAAATGCTCATCAAAAGGTGATCTCAGCAGAGGATGATTTTAATAATCAAGTAGATATGGATGACTCGTTCTGTGATAGTCAGCCTCTTTCTCCAACTATCCATGTGTTGCTCAATGAGCCCCTGAACAACAATGGTTCATGATGGCAGAGATGGAGGGTTCTGTCATGGGCTCGACAGCATGGGCATTCCATCACCAAGGCTGATATGGCTAAAGCTGCTGCCGAGTGCCAGGTTCCACAGCAGACACCAACATGAGCCCCCTATATGGTGCTATTCCCTGGGGGACCAGCCAGCACCTGGTGGCAGTTGACATTGACCACTTCCATCATGGAGGGGACAGCTTTTTGTTCTTACAGGAATAGATACTTATTCTGGTTATGCTATTTGCCTTTCCTGCACGTCAATGCTTCTGCGCGCAAACTACCATCACAGGGACTTACACGAATGCCTTATCCACTGTCATGGTATTCCCACAGCAGCATTGCTTCTGACTCAAGGAACTCCACTTACAGCCAAAACGTGCGAACTGTAGTGGCCATGGTCATGGTATCCACGTTGGTCTTACCATGTTCCACCACCCGAGAAGCAGCTGGCTTGGAAGACGATGATAATGGTCCTCTTGAAGACACAGTTAAGTGCCATTAGGTAGCGAATACCCTGGAGGGCTGGGGCCAGAGTTCTCGCAGCAAGCAGTGACATAGCTTTGAATCACGTCCACTATATGGTACTGTTTCTACTATAGGCCAAATTCATGGGACCAGGAACCAAGGGGTGAGATGTGGGAATGATTCCACTCCTATCACCCCTAGTGACCCATAGGAAAATTTTTGCTTCCTGTACCCACGACCTTGCGTTCTTGCTGGTCTCGAGAGTTTTGGCTCCAAAGGGAAGATGCTTATGCCAGGAGATACAGCAAACGTTGCATTGAATTGGAAGACTAAGACTTCCCCTTGCCACTTCGGGCTTCTACTGCCTTTTAGCCAATCGGGCTAAGGAAGGAATAAAGTACTAGGAGGAGTGTGATCCAGACTACCATGGGGAAATTGGACTTTTTTCTCCACAATGGGGGCACGGAAGATTATGTCTGGAAGAGGAAATGCTGTAGGGCGCCTTCTGGTGCTACCATGTCCCTGATAAGGTCATGGGGAAACTCCAACAACCAAACCAGACAGGACAATAAATGGCCCAGACCCTTCAGGGATGAATATGTCACACTCCTCCCAGGGAAAGAGCCAAGACCTGCAGAGGTGCTTGCTGATGGCTGGCAGGAATTACAGAATGGGTGTAGAAGACGGTAGTCATAAATATCAGCTGCAGCCCGGGACCAGTTGCAGAAACGTTGGCTATAATAGATATTAACCTTTCTGTCCTATTTGGTTAAGAATAGTGCTTGTTTATTATATGATATATCTATATATATGTATATATTTGTATATTAAGTGGATACTTGTGTGTTCTCCTTTTGAATGTGCAACTGAGATTATGTGTTAAGTGTTTCATTTTTAGGTTATTAGATACTGAGACTAAGTTCTTCTCAAGGACATTACCCCTACTCTAAGAGATAATGTTTTGCTATTGCACATGAGATCACTTATAAATGTTAGGTGGAATTATGAACCTGCCATCGTTTGCAATGACATTTAAGCAGAGGCTATTTATTGGTGTCAAGTTGACAGGGGTGGACTTGTCATGGTTAATTGGGTGTCAACTTGACTGGATAAGGAACAAATAAGAGAAAAAGGGTCTTTGATTGGACCACTCAACCCGGTGGCCCACCCCAAAGTGGGTGTTACCTCTGCCGGCAGGCAGTATTTAAGGCCACGGCAGGGGAGCTGGTCCCTTTTTCTTCTTCCTGCGGCTTGCCTCTCTCTCATCTGGTGAGTTTGCCTTGCTGCTGTGATCAACCTTTCGGATCCCAGCGTCTACGAGACTGGCAGATCTCTGGAATTCCATTCGGGCCTTCAGCACTGACTGGGACTCTGGACAATCCAGCCTTGCGGACTGAGCCGTTCCCTTGATTCCCGGCCTCTCCAGTTCGGCGCTAATGTTGAGCTCCGTCACGTGAGCAAATCAATAAATTGTATTAGTTATATATTTCATCCTGTTGCTTCTGTTTCTTTAGAGAACACTGACTAATAACAGGGGAAATAACACAGAGCAGTCAGCCGTGCAGCCAGGACGAGAAATGGAGGGAAATAACTAGAGAGCAGCAGCCATGCAGCCAGGACGAGAACTAGGACGGGAAATAACTAGAGAGCAGCAGCCATGCAGCCAGGACGAGAACTGGGATGGGAAATAACTAGAGAGCAGCAGCCGATGCAGCCAGGACGAGAACTAGGATGAATCGAGAGAGATTCCAGCCGACGAACTAGGAGGGAAAACTAGAAGCAGCAGCCGTGCAGCCAGGACAAGAACTGGGATGGGAAATAACCACAGAGCAGCAGCCGATGCAGCCAGGACGAGAACTAGGAGCGGGAAATAACTAGAGAGCAGCAGCCGATGCAGCCAGGACGAGAACTGGGATCGGGAAATAACTAGAGAGCAGCAGCCATGCAGCCAGGACAGAGAACTGAGGACGGGAAATAACCTACGAGAGCAGCAGCCATGCAGCCAGGACGAGAACTAGGACGGGAAATAACTACGAGAGCAGCAGCCATGCAGCCAGACGAGAACTAGGATGGGAAATAACACGAGAGCAGCAGCCGTGCAGCCAGGAGAGAAAGGATGGGAAATAACTAGAGAGCAGCAGCTGTGCAGCCAGGACGAGAACTAGGTGGGAAATAGACTGACAGAGGGCATCAGACAGACGGGATGTAAGCACAGAGCAGCCAGGCCGCGAGAACTAGGATGGGAAATAAACTACAGAGCAGCAGCCGTGCAGCCAGGTCGAGAACTAGGATGGGAAATAACTAGAGAGCAGCAGCTGTGCAGCCAGGACGAGAACTAGGATGGGAAATAACTACAGAGCAGTCAGCCGTGCAGCCAGGACGAGGACTAGGATAGGAAATAACAGAGAAGCAGCAGCCATGCAGCCAGGACAGAACTAGGATGGAATAACCAAGGAGAGCCGCACGCCATCTGCAGCCAGGACAACACTGGGATGGGAAATAAAACTAGAGGCAGCAGCGTGCAGCCAGGACGAGAGAATTGGATGGGAATAATAACTAGAGAGCAGCAGCGTGCAGCCAGGACGAGAAACTCGGGATGGGAAATAACTACAGAGCGCGCACGTGCAGCCAGGACGAGAAACTAGGATGGGGAAATAACCACAGACAGCACCTGCAGCAGGCAGACTAGTGAAATAAGGCAGCAGGTGAGCCAGGACAAGAACTGGGTGGGAACTGAGGCAGCACATGCGCCACAGAACGGCGAACTGAGAGCAGCAGCCGTGCAGCCAGGACGAGAACTGGATGTGGAATAACTTACAGAGCAAGCAGCCGTGCACGCCAGGACAGAGAACTAGGATGGAAATAACTGCTAGAGAGCAGCCGCAGTGCAGCCAGGACGACGAACTGGGATGGGAAATACACTAGAGCAGCAGCCGTGCAGCCAGGACGAGAACTGGGATGGGAAATAACTACGAGAGCAGCAGCCGTGCAGCCAGGCGAGAACTGGGATGGGAAATAACACAGAGCACAGCCAGTGCAGCCAGGACGAGAACTAGGACGTGGAAATAACTAAGAGCAGCAGCCGTGCAGCCAGGACAAGAACTGGGATGGGAAATAACACAGAGCAGCAGCCGTGCAGACAGGACAGAGAACTGGATGGGAAATAACCACAGAGCAGCAGCCGTGCAGCCAGGACGAGAACTAGGATGGGAAATAACTACAGAGCAGCAGCCGTGCAGACAGGACAAGAACTGGGATGGGAAATAACCACAGAGCAGCAGCGTGCAGCCAGACGAGAACTAGGATGGGAAATAAACAGAGAGCAGCAGCCGTGCAGACAGGACAAGAACTGGGATGGGAAATAACCACAGAGCAGCAGCCTGCAGACAGGACAGAACTGGGATGGGAAATAACCACGAGAGCAGCAGCCATGCAGCCAGGACGAGAACTAGGAGGGAAATAACTAGAGAGCAGCAGCCATGCAGCCAGGACGAGAACTAGGACTTGGAAATAACTCAGCAGAGCAGCAGCCATGCAGCCAGGACGAGAACTAGGACTGGGAAATAACTAGAGAGCAGCAGCCGTGCAGACAGGACGAGAACTGGGATGGGAAATAACTAGAGAGCAGCAGCCGTGCAGCCAGACGAGAACTAGGACTGGGAAATAACTAAGAGCATCAGCCGTGCAGCCAGGACGAGAACTAGGATGGGAAATAAACACAGAGCAGCAGCCGTGCAGCAGGACGAGAACTAGGATGGGAAATAACTAGAGAGCAGCAGCCGTGCGCCAGGACAGAACTAGGATGGGAAATAACTAGAGAGCAGCAGCCGTGCGAGCCAGGACGAGAATATGGATGGGAAATAACTACAGAGCACAGCCGTGCAGCCAGGACGAGGACTAGGATGGGAAATAACTAGAGACGCAGCAGCCATGCAGCCAGGACGAGAACTAGGATGGGAAATAACTACAGAGCAGCAGCCGTGCAGCCAGGACGAGAACTAGGCTGGAAATAACCACGAGAGCAGCAGCCGATGCAGCCAGGACGAGAACTAGGATCGGGAAATAACCAAGAGCAGCAGCCATGCAGCCAGGACGAGAACTAGGATGGGAAATAACTAGAGAGCAGCAGCCGTGCAGCCAGGTCGAGAACTAGGATGGGAAATAAACACAGAGCAGCAGCCGATGCAGCCAGGACAAGAACTAAGGGATGGGAAATAACTTCAGCAGAGCAGCAGCCGCATGCCAGCCAGGACGAGAACTAGGAGCGGGAAATAACTAGAGAGCAGCAGCCATGCAGCCAGGACGAGAACTAGGATGGGAAATAACTAGAGAGCAGCAGCCGTGCAGCCAGGACGAGACTGGATGGGAAATAACTAGAGAGCAGCAGCCATGCAGCCAGGACGAGAACTAGGAGGGAAATAACCAAGAGCAGCAGCCATGCAGCCAGGACGAGACTAGGACGGGAAATAACTAAGGAGCAGCAGCCGTGCAGCCAGGACGAGAACTAGGATGGGAAATAACCACAGAGCAGCAGCTGCAGCCAGGACGAGAACTAGGATGGGAAATAACCTAAGAGCAGCAGCCGATGCAGCCAACGAGACTGATGGGAATAACTAGAGAGAGACTCAGACAGGACAAGTAACTGGAGGGAACCACAGAGCAGCAGCCATGCAGCCAGGACGAGAACTAGGACGGGAAATAACTACGAGAGCAGCAGCCGTGCAGCCAGGACGAGAACTAGGACGGGAAATAACCTACGAGAGCAGCAGCCGATGCAGCCAGGACGAGAACTAGGACGGGAAATAACTAGAGAGCAGCAGCTGTGCAGCCAGGACGAGAACTAGGATGGGAAATAAACACAGAGCAGCAGCCGTGCAGCCAGGACGAGAACTAGGATGGGAAATAACTAGAGAGCAGCAGCCATGCAGCCAGGACGAGAACTAGGATGGGAAATAACTAGAGAGCAGCAGCCGTGCAGCCAGGGCGAGAACTAGGCTGGGAAATAACTAGAGAGCGCCGCTGTGTAGCCAGTCGAGAACTAGGAGGGAAATAATAGAGAGCAGCAGCCGTTGCGGGGCCGGACAAGACTAGTATGGGAAAATAACTAGAGAGCAGGCGCAGCTGTGCAGCCATGACGGAACTTAGGATGGCAATATAACTAGAGCGCAGCGCCGTTGCAGCCAGTACGATAACTAGGATGGGAAAAAACTAAAAGCAGAGCCGTGCAGCACTGACGAGAACTAGGATGCGGAAATAAGCACAGCAGCAGCAGCCGTGCACCAGCCGAGACCTGGATGGGAACTAAGCACAGAGAGCAGCAGCCGTGCAGCCAGGACGAGAACTAGGATGGGAAATAACCACAGAGCAGCAGCCGTGCAGCCAGGACGAGAACTAGGATGGGAAATAACCACAGAGCAGCAGCCGTGCAGCCAGGACGAGAACTAGGATGGGAAATAACCACAGAGCAGCAGCCGTGCAGCCAGGAGTCATTCATTGCTTGGAAGGGAGGAGGACAGTGAATCATCCTCTCGGTTCTGAACAGGTCAAACAAGAAAGCTGTAAGAGGCTGAGCCTTGCCCTGCCCTGTGCACTGGCTTGTGAGCTAGGACAGTGACCTCAGACAGTAACTGCTGCCAGCCTGAGTTCACACCATTGGTCCCCACACAGACTACAGCACATGAAGTGCAGGAACCCTCGAGTTGACCATCTGGCCCAGCTGGAGGATGTCTGGCTGGATGCCCACTTTACCAGAGGTTCTCTGCTCTGGGCACGGGGTAGGGTTAGACCCAGGTACTGGACGACCCTGCCTTTCCAGACCAGCCAGTCTCTGTCCTGGCCTCCAGTTGTGTTCTCACACAGTTGGTCTGATCTTTTTCCCAGAGGTCCAGCTGCCCTACCCACATGAAGCACCCTGGGCACTTTCTAGCACACAGACCTGTATGAGTATCACTATCCAAATTATAGCTGTTTCCTGGGCCCACGCTCACAGGTGGCTGTTCACTTAGCCTGGGAGAAGAGTGGCCATTGGGACTTGTAGCTGTAAAAATGCATGTGTCCTTGTTCCCCCCAGTCATTCTGTTTGGTAGCGAGGCCCCCGTCTAGTGCCCGCTTGCTGAGCAGGGCTCTCATCTTAGTGCCGCCTCTGCAGGAGTGCCACGCTCTGTCTTAGGAGCTTGTCACCCAGACCTGCCTTCTGCTTAAAGCTCTGCTGAAGGGAAATTTCTTTCTTCCTACTGTGTTGCTAGGCACCCATTGTGACAGTTCTTTGTTTCTTTTACAAACTAAATTCTAGTATTTCTGGATCTCTGCAGTCTCTGCTGTGGCCAGTCGTCGTCGTCGTCCTGTCTGCTCACATCCCCTCCCCACAGCAATGCTCCTTTCATTCTGTTTCAGTCTCATGGAGACTCAGGAGTGTGCTCAGTGTGTCTAATATGCTATCTTTACTCTCTAAATCATATGTTTTGGCTTAATTTGAATAAAAATGATTGAATTTGAATAAGCTCTTTAAAAATTTAGAATTTTGCTTTGTTTTATTTTTTATTTTTTATTGTTTTGAGACAGGCTTTCATGGATTCCAGGCTGGCCCCAAACTTGCTATATTGTCAAGGATAACCGGAAATTCCTAATCCTCTTACCTCTACCTCTTGAGAAGTGACATTAAAAATATGTTCCGGGGCTGGAGAGATAGCCTAGCGGTTAAGAGCGCCGACGCTCTTGCAGAGGACCCGGGTTCGATCCCCAGCACCCACATGGCGGCTAAGAACCGTCTGTAACTCCAATTCCAGGAGAACTCCAGTTCCAGGGGAATCCGAGACCCTCTTCTGACCTCCGCGGCATTGCACGACACGGGTGCACAGACCTGCATGCAGACAATACATTCATACACATACAAAAATAAATGATAAAAAAAAAAAAATATGTTCCATTCCTGGTTTTTGCAGTGTTCGTGATCAAACCCAGGGCCTCATGCATGCTAGGCAAGCACTTTATCAACTTCCCTAGGCCTCCAAGTTTACAATTTTTGAAGTATCCATACCCACTAAATTTCTTTAATACTTTCCATATTTAACAGTGATAATGCCACTTTTTCTGTCTTGTCTCTGTCTGTGTGTCTGTCTATCAAGCTATCATCAGTTTAGTCATACAGGAATTGAGCCCAGGGCTTTGCACTTACCAATCAAGTGCTCTACCACTATGCTACATCCCCAGCCAAACATCTCTAATTTTTAAAAAAATTTTATTTAAATTCTTTATGTATACGAATGTACTGTCTGCATGCAGGTCTGTGCACCCGTGTCGTGCAATGCTGCAGAGGTCAGAAGAGGGCATTAGATTCCCCTGGAACTAGAGTTAAAGACAGCTCTCAGCCGCCATGTGGGTGCTGGGGATAGAAACCAGGTCCTCTGCAAGAGCAGTTGGCGTTCTTAACCGCTGAGCCATCTCTCCAGCCCCTTTTTTTAATTTTTAATATAATACTTTTATCGATGTTTTGTGTATTTCAGACATCATTTTTCAGCTCAATTTAGACATATTCCCCTTTCCCTTCCCCGCACTCCCCCACCCCAGATCATGCATTCTGCCATATATGTCCTGCATCTTTCTCTGTCTTTTTAAAGATTTTCTCTGCAAAGGTTTATTGTTTTGGGAAGAATTTAACTATATTAGTCCGTTCTTTGACCCAGTCCTTATATTGTTGTGGTTCCCTCCCAATTGTATTGCTCCAAAATATGCCTATATAAACTTATAAATTTTATTTTTTTTATTCCCTTGAGACAACTTATTGTGTAGCTTAGGGTAGCCTGGAACTTGCTGCGTCTATAACTCAGGCTAGCCTCAACTCAGGATACTTGCCTTAGTTTCTCAAAGTGCTAGGATTTCAGATGTGCACTACTCCCCTCCCTTGCTGGGATTTCACATGTGCACGACTTCCCCTCCCTTGCTGGGATTTCACATGTGCACTGCTCCCCTCCCTTGCTGGGATTTCCCATGTGCACTACTCCCCTCCCTTGCTGGGATTTCCCATGTGCACTACTCCCCTCCCTTGCTGGGATTTCACATGTGCACTACTCCCCTCCCTTGCTGGGATTTCCCATGTGCATTACTCCCCTCCCTTGCTGGGATTTCACGTGTGCACTACTCCCCTCCCCTGCTGGGATTTCACATGTGCACTACTTCCCTCCCCTGCTGGGATTTCACATGTGCACAACTTCCCCTCCCCTGCTGGGATTTCACATGTGCACTACTCCCCTCCCTTGCTGGGATTTCCCATGTGCACTACTCCCCTCCCTTGCTGGGATTTCACATGTGCACTACTCCCCTCCCCTGCTGGGATTTCACATGTGCACTACTCCCCTCCCCTGCTGGGATTTCACATGTGCACTACTCCCCTCCCCTGCTGGGATTTCACATGTGCACAACTTTCCCTCCCCTGCTGGGATTTCACATGTGCACTACTCCCCTCCTTGCTGAGATTTCCCATGTGTACTACTCCCCTCCCCTGCTTGGATTTCACATGTGCACTACCTTCCCTCCCTTGTTCTTGGTCTTAAATAGCTCCTAGACATCAGCAAGAGAAGAACTGCATGCTGTCATGTTCCCTTGCCATTCATGACAGATTCATGACAGATTCATGACATGTATCTTTCTGCTGTGTTACCTTGGTGCTGGGCTGCCTTTTGCTATGGAGCTGTTTCTAGATCACTAGTATTTCAGAGAAGGGTTGAATCAACAATTCAGAGTGTACTGAAAATGGTGATGAAATTATTTTCTCTCCAGTGATCTGAGATGACAGAGACTCCCTGTAGCTCCAGCTGGCCTGGACCTCACTCTGTAGAACTGGCTGGCCTTGAACTCACAGAGATCCACCTGCCACCACGAACAGTGAGAAGGATTAAGACTTGCATTCTAAGCCTTCTGGGGAGACGGTCAGAGCTCTGAGACAGGGTTGGACGATCTAAGTTTCAGAGTTGGAGGTGTTAGTAGTTCTGTTTCCTGACATAAGTAGAAAAGGGTTTAAGAATATGGAGGCAGGTATTATATGTTGATCCAAATATGGTAAGATATGGTAAAGCATATGTGGTAGACTTGTTTTTCCATCTCTTCCTCTCCTCTTCCTTCTCCTCCCCTTTAATCTGACACAAGTTCTGATCATGCAGTTAAGGCTAGCCTGAGACTCACAATCCTGGTCCATCCTTCTTGGTACTATGATCACAGGCAAGTCTGGCTTAGAGTTTATTTTATTTTATTTTTACTTTTTACTTTCTTCTGGTTCTGAGGATTGTACCTAGGACCTTGTGCATACCAGGCAAGTATTATATCAGTGGGCTGCATTCTCGCTCTGTATTTTTTTTTTTATAATTTTTTTATTATTTCTGTATGTGAATGAATGTACTGTCTGCATGCAAGTTTGTGCACCCGTGTCGTGCAATGCCACGGAGGTCAGAAGAGGGTGTCAGATTCCCCTGGAACTGGAGTTCTCCTGGAATTGGAGTTTTGGACGGTTCTCGGCCGCCATGTGGGTGCTGGGGATCGAACCCGGGTCCTCTGCAAGAGCGGTCGGCGCTCTTAACCGCTAGGCCATCTCTCCAGCCCTGTATTTTTTTTTATAATAGAGATTGTGATTAAAATGATATAAAAAGTTATAAAAAGAAAAAGAACTTTCTTCTTCAAGAAGTCTTCATGTCAAAAGTTTCACAAGCCAGTAGTAGTTCTTCAGCTAAGATTGGGGCCAAAGAAAAATTGGCAGCTGATTACTACTGAGTGAGAGGGAGTTGATCTTCTTCAAAGGAGTAACTCTGGATAGGCTGAGTGGATGAACTTGCACCCACCATGTGGGTGCTGGGGATCGAACCCAGGTCCTCTGCAAGAGCAGTCCGCACTCTTAACCACTAGGCCACCTCTCCAGCCCCCAGAAGTAGATTTCTTATGNATCTGTCCAGAGTGCTTGAGACATGACTTGGTGTCTTTGAATCCCTTGGGTTCCATGACGCAAAAATGAGTTGTAGTAATTTTACTTCAATTTTGATAGAATTAATCTTCCTTCCTTCCTTCCTTCCTTCCTTCCTTCCTTCCTCCCTTCCTTCCTTCCTCCCTCCCTCCCTCCCTCCCTCCCTCCTTCCTTCTTTGGTTGTCTGAGGCAAGGGCTCACATTGCTCAGGCTGGCCTCACACTTGCTGAGTGGCTGTGGCTGCTTCTGCCTCCCGAGTACTGGGATTCTAGGCGTGTGCCCCATTCCCTGCTTCACACACTCTCACAGCAGGACAGAATGGATGAAAGCAGTTGCTCATAAGTCTGACTTTTATTTTAGTTTCTGCTCCCTTTGGGTTTTCCAAGCTCCTCCTCAGTAGCAGGAGTTCACTCACATCCGAATGGAGTCAGGGTTAGGGTGATAGACTCTAGAAGGAATTGCTTAAATTGTAGTCTGCAGACAACTAACCTTAATTTTCCATTCTGTAAGATGTCCAAGTCAGTTGAATCTTGTTTTAGTGGATTTTCTAGCCTTACTCAAAAGTGGTTGTCAGTTTACTGGACCTAGAGCTCAATTTTGCTAATCAGAGATGTTTATTAGATTTATTATAATGTGATTTGGTCTTTATTATATGATACTATGGAATGACTAGGTTTGCCCTCCGCCCCCAGGGTTCAAAGCTACAGGAAGATTTTGGTACTTAGAGTTAGCTTAAAGTCTTGAACAGTGTGGTATTTGAAATTGCTGAGCATTCTGGTATAGCTCAGACTCTTGTTTCCTTTGGCAGAGACTTTTAAACCACCTGACATATGGCAGGTAGGGTATCTCGCCCCAAGAATACATTGGTGGCCAAGGAAAGCTCAGTCCCTGTCTTCATAGACCTTTCAGTACTTGGCTGTGAGAAAGCCAGGCCCTCCCTCCTCAGAGCATGTGAGGAGACGTGGTAAGTCAAATACCGTGTGCTTGCAAAGACAACAGTTTTTCAGAAGTTAAATATTAAATTCATAGCACATGTCAGCCACTCTTGCTCTTGGGTAATTTCAGAGCTAAATTTTACTTAGCTATGGGCAAAATGTCTAGTGTTTTCAGCTTTAATTCTTGTCTTGGATCATCTAAGGCAATTACTTTGATTGGTCTTTCACAGTATCCACTCAGATTCTTACAGATTTTTTACTGCAGTTTCACAGAGAATTTTGAGTGACACTGTAGAAATAAGATCTGTGCTACGTGTGGATGGTTTCTCTGTGATCCTCCCTGATCTCTGTGCTGGCCTTTGCCAGAGATCTCTATTTGTACAGCGTGTGTGTCACTGTCATTTCCAGCTGATGGATTCCTGACTACAAATCCACATCCTTCCTGTTTTAGGACTTGGGAGGCTCAGCTCAGCTCCGGATAGACAGCAGCGGAGATCACTGAGAAAAGGTCCAACTGTTAATTCTTCCTTGTCCTCACATAGCAGTCTAGCCTTGATATATTGCCTTCTCCCAGCCTTTCTGCTAGCTTGAACCTGTTCTCCAGTGTGGACTAGTATTAGTTTGTACCTCACCTCCTGTCTTGTGGCCTTTTTGTTTTTGGCGGGGGGTCTTTTTGAGACAGGGTCTCCCTTTAGTCCCAGCTGGCCTGGAGCTTGCTATGTAGACCAGGCTGGCCTTGAACTTAGAGATCCACCTTCCTCTGCCTCCTGAGTGCTGGGATTAAAGGTGTGCACCACCACGCCCAGCTCATGGCCTTGTTTATTTTTACATATTTCACCTCTTTTTCCTTCTCCTTCAGTTTTTCTTTTTATTTTGGGGGTTTGGGTGGGTGGACGAGGAGTCTTGAAGACAGGACCTCACTATATAGTCTAGTCTGGTCTCAAACTCTTGATCTTCCTGCCCTGGCCCCACCCCCAATTATTGGAATCACTGGCATATGCTATTTGACTGATTCTTCCTATCTCTCTCTCTCTCTAAATATTTTTGTTATCATAATATACCATTTTAATTTATATAATTTATTAATATATAATATTTATATAATATATATATTAATAAATATAAATGAAATATAATAAATATCAATGTTAAAGGAATAATTTACCAACACCCTGCTTATGTGCTTTGTATGTGTGCCAGGGTTTTGAAATAAAGGAATGAAATAGACAAAGCCCCAGCTTTCTTAGGGTTTATATAGATTTCACTACTAATTTGTAGATGAAAATATGCAATTTGGGGACCTATACAAGTTTTAAGTGATTAGTGAGGTCAGTCCTTCTCCTTCTCCCTCTCTGCCCCTCTCTCCCCTGTATTATTTTTTATTTTTTGTTTGTCTTTTTGAGTACTCAAGGGTCTCCCCTGTAGCCCAGCAGCTGACTCACTCTGTAGACCAGGCTGGCCTGAGCTCCAGAGAATCTGCCTGCTCTGCCCTCCCAACGTGTAAGGATAAAGGCATGCGCCACGCACCCTGTCTTCTTCTGTATTTCTAACAGGGTCTTACTCTGTAACTCAGGCTGGCTTCATACCTGTGACCTTCCTGCTTCTGCCTCCGATGTTGGGATGATGGCGTATGAACCACCAAGCCTGATTCAGATCTTTCTAAGGAAATAAGTTTTAGCTGAAATCTGGAAAATGAGTAGGGAGTTTTGAGTGTCAACAGAATAATTCAGAGAGCAGCTGCCTCTCAGTGTTCTGGTTCCTTTGGCTGCAGTAATTCCACTATACCTCTGGAGAAAGACACAAGTTACTGTCTGTTCTCAGCTGTGCTTGAACTCGATCCTTTTTTTTTTTTTTTTTTATAAGGTGGTGCCCCATGCTGGGCTTAAAGACGTGTTCTTAGCCCACTATGTGGGTGCTGGGACTCGAACCCAGGTCCTCTGCAAGAGGCATGTGCTCTTACACTGAGCATCTCTCCAAGCCCCCCAAACTGACTCTTTACTGCAGCCCTTTCCTCTCCAATTCTCTAGGTTAGAAGTCTTGGTTTCACTGGTTTTCTTTGAGTAGGTCTGAGATTTGCCTGCTATTCTCTCAGTCTCAGTACTATAGAAATTCAAGAAGCCACTTTTGCTATTTCACATCTGGGTATTACATTATTAGTGGGGGTCCTTGCTTCAGCCCTTTGTCTCCATTCTTCTCAGTGTAGCCAGCACATACCCCTCTTTATAAGACCCAGTTTTTGCCAGGCATGGTGGTGCACGCCTTTAATCCCAGCACTTGGGAGGCAGAGGCAGGTGAATCTCTTGAGTTTGAGGCCACCCTGGTCTACATAGGGAGTTCCAGGCCAGCTGGGGTTACAGGACAACTTTTCTTAAAAAAAAAAAAAAAAAAAAAAAAAGCCGGGTGTGGTGGCGCACACCTTTAATCACAGCACTCGGGAGGCAGAGGCAGGCGGATCTTTGTGAGTTCAAGGCCAGTCTGGTCTACAGAGTAAAAAGACCAAAAAAAAAAAAAAGACCCCAATTTTTTATCATTCTACTCCTTTGTTGCCAAACCATGATTGTGTTCACACAAGATTCTCCTTGAGGTAAAACTGGACTAGTTCATAGTAATGGGCTCTAATGTGCTAGCTTCTTTTCTCTCAGTTCAGTTCTCATATTTCACAAAGCAGAGCTGGTTAATATTCCTCCTAATATCCTAGTGTTGTTGTTTAGAGTTTATAGGCTTTATTTAAATGATATATTTTATTTAATCCTTATTTCAACTTTTCCAGTAAGTAATGATATGTTTATTTTACATAAGAAGAAAATGAGGTGTGAAAAACCTTAAATGAGTATAGATCATGCAGCTGAGTTGTCGTAGAGTCTAAATCTGCATGCCTCTAGGCCTGCTGACTTCAGTTTCCTTTTCTAATACGCTTATTTTTCCTTGAATGAAGAACCTGCTCTTGGTCATGCCTCTTCTGCTTCTAGATGCAGGGAAAAAAAATAAAAAGAGGCCTTTTTCCTGGGTTTTAGTTTTCAGCAGGTGTTTTCCAAAGATGTGGCACACGCCTTTAATCTTAGCTCTTGGGAGGCAGAGACAGGGGGATCTCTATGAGTTCAGGCCAGCCAGGGTTGCAGAGTTAAACTCTGTCTCAAACAACAAAACAAAGGATGAAGCTTTGCTTAAAGTTTTTAAAAAATACCTCAGTACCACTTTGCTTTGGTATCTTTCTAAGACCTTTACTTAGAATTTAAATGGAGTTTAAGTAGGGATAATTTAATGAGTAAGGCCTAAACTGCTGGTAAATGGGTGATAGTTCCCACCCATAGCTATAGTAGACCATACCCAACCAAACCGCTAACTAGACCTGTAGTATGTCTGGCTGGAACAGAGCAGGTGGAGGTCAGGGATTGTGATCATAACCTGGGTTCTCTGTGGGAAGGAGTCTGAGCATGAGGCCATAAGACTCTCTGGCTCTTGCTGGCTCTCTTTGGTAGAGACATGGCACTGTAATTCTTTAAAAAATTGCTTCATGTTCTCTTATAATGCCTGGGAGCTGCAGAAGTGGGTGTTCATCAAAAAAGGCTACTTCCTGAAGTGTTTATGCAAAGGACCATTTTTAGAGAGTTATGTGAAATGGAATTGGGTCTGACGTCAATTCTCCGTGTGCTTTCTCTTCCCTGGAGGAATAGCCCATATGTAGAGACAGATGTGAGACTGATGTCTTTTTTACATATAAACAATGCCGCAGAGCGTGAGAACAGTGAGGTAGAGTTGGCAAAGAACAGTTTGCTGTTAGCCAGTGATCAAATTGCTCTTATATGCACTTTAAAATCTTCTCTCATGTCTAACATATAAACCTGAATCTATAACAATATAAGTATACAGTTAATGACAGAGAAAGTACATGTGTAACCATTAGAACATGGCCAGCACCCAAATGCTTCTCAGTAATCCCTTTGGATCCCATCCACATTCCGTTAATTTTCTTGCTTTTGCCTTAAAAATTTTTTCCCATAGGTGGGCATGGTGGCACATGCCTTTAAGACCAGCACTCAGGAGTCAGAGGCAGGCCGGATCTCTGGGAGTTCAAGACCAGCCTGGTCTACATAGAGAGTTCCAGGGCCAGCTGGGGCTATAGGGAGACCCAGTCTCAATTTTTTTTTTCCGGGGCTGGAGAGATGGCCTCGCAGTTAAGAGTGCCGACTGCTCTTGCAGAGGACCTGGGTTTGATCCCCAGCACCCACATGGCGGCTGAGAACCGTCTTTAACTCCAGTTCCAGGGGAATCTGATGCCCTCTTCTGACCTCTGTGGCATTGCACAACACAGGTGCACAAACCTACATGCAGACAGTACATTCCACTTATTTGTGTGTATGTGTGTACATGCAAATACATGTGTAAGCACATGGATATGTATGTGGGTATATATGTACCACAGCATGCTTGTGGAGTTCAGAGGACAACTTGCTGAATCGGGTCTTTCCTTCTGCTATTTGGTTCCCAGGAGTCAAACTCAGGGCCTCAGGGTTGGCAGCAAGTGCCTTTACCTGCCGAGCCATCTTGCCAGCCCAACTTAGAACATTCTTGAAATTTTTTGGTGCAGGCATTTCTGTTAGATCTACTGTAGGTTTAGTTATATGAAATGATCATTTTTGTAATGAGATCATATTTTATATCTGGAAGTAGACATTAAATTATTTCCTGTGATTGTTGGATCATAGAATGTACACATGTTGAATTTTAGTAGAGTCACCAAATAGTTTTCAGAGAATCTTGTATCATCTTAATCTCCTTCAAATGTATAATTGTTTTATATTATGACATCATCCCCTATTGTGATTTTTCATTGCTATTTATTTATTTATTTATTTATTTATTTATTTNTTCTGAATATCTGTGGGTGTGCGATGATTTGTTCCTGTACATTATATGCCCATGGTAACGCTTTAATTTAATAATTAGATACCTTGTGGCTCCTGAAGGAAATGGCTCAGCACTTAAAAGTACTGACTATTGCAGAGATCCTGGGTTCGAATTCTAGCACCCACATGGCCAGCTAACAATAACCATTTGGTAACTTCCTTCTCCTTTAAGGTATCTGATCAAACCTCTTTTTCTGACCTCCCTGTCATGATGATTTATATACACGGTCTGGCACTTACTAGCAGGTCAGTGCACTCATATCACCCTATAAATAAAAATCGTAAAAGTAAAATCCATAACCCCAATAATACCATTATTAGGACACATTACAGAGATGTTAATCACTAATATAAAATAAAAGTTATAATCATGCAATGTAAATTATGTAAATGTTTTCTCTCTCAAAATATGTTGTTATACAATGGATTTTAGTAACTTCACGCATGTATCTTTTTTCTTTCCTTAGTGTTGGAGATTTTTATCTTTTTACTTAAAGCTTTTTGGCTTCTCTTTGCCATATCCAAATTGTCAGCATCATTTCTTTTGTGTTTTGGAGCCATTACTGAGCAAAAAAAATTGTACTCTTGATATCATTACACTCTGATGCCTGAGAGTCAGTCTGTCTGATAACCAAGATGGCTACTGCAAGACTAATGGGCAGGTAGTATATACAGTATGGATGCACTGGACAAAAAATAAATATGATTGGTGCACCGGGGCTTGGTTATGTGCACGCCTTTAATCCCAGAACTTGGGTAGCAGACTAGAGGAGTGCAGATCTCTATGAGTTCAAAGCCCAAGGACCTTTCCTGGTCTTACATTAGCATATGCTCCCAGGCCAGCTGGGACTAAAAAAAAAAGGAGACCCTGTCTCACAAAAGGACAAAAAAAAAATAAAAATAAAGATGATTTGGTGCTCTGGACAGTGTGATAGATCATCATGGTAGATTTTATCATGGTACTTAGAACAGTGTGCAATTTAAATCCCTATATTTATTTCTGTAATCTTTCCATTTAATCTTTTATAGATTGTGTGGCTAATGAAGGTTATTGAAACCATGAGAAATGAAACCTTGGATGGCCAGGGAGTAGTGAGGGACTAATGTTCATGCTTTCTCAATAGATAATGAGCCTGAGAGACAGCTGGCTATGAAATCTGCAGTGACTGCTCTAGTCAGATCATATTCCCTGCTGTAAGGCATTGCTAAATTTGGTTAAGTGACTCTCCATTAGCATTACCCCAAAAGGGGAGATTTTCAGTACCAGTGGGAGTTACCAAATCACTGGCTGTTAAAAGCAAGGACAAGCAATACCCGTAAGCTGCTGTGGTGGTTGGGTTCGGGTCTGTGCCTCATCTGTATATTCCTGTAGGTGGAATGCATGAGTCTATCATGTGTTCTAGTTTTCTTGTGTGGTAGGGAAAGTACCTTCCAAAGCCAATTCATTCACTTTGGCCCTTTGGAAATTAGCAGAGACATCTGTTGGCTTGCAGTTCATTCTGTATGAGCCATGATTAGGGATTCATCTATTTTAGTTTACTGTTTAAAAACATCTTTGTTTTCTTCTGATTCATACTGCACACTCATATTGTATTAAAAAACATGAACGCCTGCCGGGCGTGGTGGCGCCGCCTTTAATCCTAGCACTCGGGAGGCAGAGGCAGGAGGATTCTTTGTGAGTTCAAGGCCAGGCTGGTCTACAGAGCAAGTTTCAGGACCCGCTGGGCTACAGGGCCGGACTCCCCTCTCTCAAAGAGACAAAACAAAAAAAAAAAGATTGTCTATAAATCGCATTATAAGTAGGGGGCCTGTGCATGGTGTGTCACGCCTTTATCCTAGAACATTGGGAGGATGAGGCAGCTGGATCTCTGTGAGTTAAATGGCCAGCCTGGTCTACATGAGCGTAGTTCCTAAGACAGTTGGTATCTGACGGATCACATGCAAGGTCAACTTTCAGTAGATCAAGTCAAGGATAGTATCGCCGTGACAAGGTCGAGGTAATTATTTGCACCAGGCTATGTAATAGTCAATATATGGAGGTGAAAAGGATTAGCACTCATAATATAGCTTCAACCCTCTAGCAATCAATCCTGATGTGGTGGTACATGTTTTAATCCCAACACTGTCAGAAGGTCAGAGAGCAGGTGGATCTCTGAATTTGCTGGGCTAACCTGTGTCTTCAGTAGTACTGTCCAGGCTCATACCCAGGATTCCATATGAGACCCTTATTAAAATATTACCAAAAAGTGGATTATAACCAAATCCTATAAATCTTTGGTACGAGGAAAGGAGATGTCCATGATTTAGCAGACTAAAGGCCCATCTTAGCAAAACTTAATAGTAATTTTTTATTATGGCAGAAATGTTACTAAATCCAGAGAAAGACAAGAACGCTCAAATATGTGAGGATGTCTGGTTTTAGTCTCTGCTTAGGTCTCTTTGGGGCTCTCCATGTCATTTTTTTTTTTTTTTTTTTTTTTTGGTTCTTTTCGATGACAGGGTCTCCTGTCGCCCAGCTGTCCTGGAAAAATCTCACTATGTATCCAGGCTGGCTTTGAAACTCACAACATCCTGCCTTGCCTCCACCTCCCACGGCTCGGATTAAGGCGTGCATCCCACACATGCAGTGTTTAGTAGGTTTATATTTATTTTTTTTTATTGGTTTAAGTGTTTTGCCTGGTACATACATGTAATATTGAACCTGTGTATGCAATGCCATAGAGGCCCATCAGAAATGATGTGTCAGCTTCCTCCTTAAGCTGGAGTTAATAATGTTGTTAGCTTCTATGTGGGGCTGTTCTGTCGAATATCTGAACTCCAGGTCCTCTGCAAGAGTCAGCCAGTGTTCTTAACCACTTGCCCCTCCTTTTCCTTATTTTACCTTTCTTCTCCCTTCTCTCTCTCCTGCTCTCACTCAAATTTATCTTTTTAACTCATTTAATTCTGTATATCCTACTTTGATGGTAATCGTCATTTAAACTTATACTTCTTATATTCTTTCCAATACCTTCAACTCATCTTGTTTCTCTTTGGATGTGAGTTATGTGAAAAATATTTAAACTTTGTTGTGCTGTGATCTGGTGGGAATTGTCTTTAGTTTTCAGCACTTAGGGCATTTGAGTGGCAGGATGAATTCTCTTTGAGTTGAGGGCCAGTCTGGTCTACATAGATGCGTCTCAAGCCAGCTGGGGCTACATGAGAGCCCCTACCTCATATACAAATCAACAATACACAACAAACAAAATAAACATACAAATTAAACAATTGTGAACCTTGGGAGAGTTATGATGCCTTGCACTTCCATATTCTTAGTCTGTGTGTTATGGATTGTCTGTTGGGATGGGTAGCTCACCCCATTGTTGTTGTTGTTTTAGATTTCTTTTATGTGATGGGTATTTTGCCTATCATGTATCTGTGTGTACCATGTGCATTGGCTCTGTGTGCCTACAGTAGGCCAGAGCAGGCATTGGATTCAATAAGGGACTGGAATTAAAGGTGTGTTGTGATTAGTCCATAGGGGGTGTGGTGAACAAAAACACTGGGTAATTTCGGAAGAATAGTCCTCTGAAAAGAGGAGCAAGAGCTAAAAAAAAAATATTCAAAAATACATACCTCTCCCTCACGCAACTCCTCCCCATTACTGTCCCCTTTTTGTCCTGTTTGTATGTGGGGTCTTGGAGGTGCATCTTCACTTCTGTTCTACGGGAGAGTAGGACGGGCTTCATTAACTAGAGTAGCTGTCAGCCGCCGGGCAGCCTATGGATCTCGAGATACGTAGGATGGGAATATAACCATAGAGCCATGCAGCCGTGCAGCCAGTGACTGATGATACTAGGATGTGGATAATGTGTATAATAAACTTATGATGATGCAGAGCTCATGCAGCAGGGACGATGCATATCTATGGATGGGTAAATAACTACAGTAGCATCCGCTCGTGCTATTCTTTTCAGGACTCGATTTGTATACGTAGAGATTAATTTTTTTGGTGATGTGATCATAATTCTACTAAGAGCAGCTAAGTTTCCTTCCTCCCCCTCTGTCAGCCAGCCTGATGAACTAGTGTGGGAAATAACTTAGTTAGCGCAGCAGCCTGTGCAGCCTAGTGTACTTGAGTAACTTAGGATGGGGAATATAACTAGAGACAGTAAGACGTGCAGCCAGGACAAGTAACTTGGGATGGGTAAATATACTCTTACATGTAGCAGCAGCCGTGCACGCTCAGTGTTACGTATGATTTATCTGTGGATTGGGAAATAACTATGAGCGTCATGCAGCCGTGCAGCTCCGGACGAGAACTGGTGATGTGGAATATAATCCCGCGCAGTCAGCCGCTGCTAGCCAGGACAAAGAATCTGGATGTTAATCATAACTCCGCGCAGCAGCCATGCTAGCCCAGGATCGAGACCTATTGGATGTGGCAGATAACTAGTTGAGCAGCTAAGCGTGCCATCGCCAGGACGAAGAACTATGGATGTGGATAATAGAGAGGATAGCAGCTGTGCATGCCAGGTTCGAGAACTAGTGATGGGAAATATACTAGATGAGAGTAGCATGCATGCCCATGGACGAGAATAGGATGGGAAATAACTAGAGAGCAGCAGCCGTGCAGCCAGGACGAGAACTAGGATGGGAAATAACTAGAGAGCAGCAGCCGTGCAGCCAGGACGAGAACTAGGATGGGAAATAACTAGAGAGCAGCAGCCGTGCAGCCAGGACGAGAACTAGGATGGGAAATAACTAGAGAGCAGCAGCCATGCAGCCAGGACGAGAACTAGGATGGGAAATAACTAGAGAGCAGCAGCCATGCAGCCAGGACGAGAACTAGGACGGGAAATAACTAGAGAGCAGCAGCCATGCAGCCAGGACGAGAACTAGGACGGGAAATAACTAGAGAGCAGCAGCCATGCAGCCAGGACGAGAACTAGGACGGGAAATAACTAGAGAGCAGCAGCCATGCAGCCAGGACGAGAACTAGGACGGGAAATAACTAGAGAGCAGCAGCCATGCAGCCAGGACGAGAACTAGGATGGGAAATAACTAGAGAGCAGCAGCCATGCAGCCAGGACGAGAACTAGGATGGGAAATAACTAGAGAGCAGCAGCCGTGCAGACAGGACAAGAACTGGGATGGGAAATAACCACAGAGCAGCAGCCGTGCAGCCAGGACGAGAACTGGGATGGGAAATAACTACAGAGCAGCAGCCGTGCAGACAGGACAAGAACTGGGATGGGAAATAACCACAGAGCAGCAGCCGTGCAGACAGGACAAGAACTGGGATGGGAAATAACCACAGAGCAGCAGCCGTGCAGACAGGACAAGAACTGGGATGGGAAATAACCACAGAGCAGCAGCCGTGCAGACAGGACAAGAACTGGGATGGGAAATAACCACAGAGCAGCAGCCGTGCAGACAGGACAAGAACTGGGATGGGAAATAACCACAGAGCAGCAGCCGTGCAGACAGGACAAGAACTGGGATGGGAAATAACCACAGAGCAGCAGCCGTGCAGCCAGGACAAGAACTGGGATGGGAAATAACCACAGAGCAGCAGCCGTGCAGCCAGGACGAGAACTGGGATGGGAAATAACCACAGAGCAGCAGCCGTGCAGCCAGGACGAGAACTGGGATGGGAAATAACCACAGAGCAGCAGCCATGCAGCCAGGACGAGAACTAGGATGGGAAATAACTAGAGAGCAGCAGCCGTGCAGCCAGGACGAGAACTAGGACGGGAAATAACTAGAGAGCAGCAGCCATGCAGCCAGGACGAGAACTAGGACGGGAAATAACTAGAGAGCAGCAGCCATGCAGCCAGGACGAGAACTAGGACGGGAAATAACTAGAGAGCAGCAGCCATGCAGCCAGGACGAGAACTAGGACGGGAAATAACTAGAGAGCAGCAGCCATGCAGCCAGGACGAGAACTAGGACGGGAAATAACTAGAGAGCAGCAGCCATGCAGCCAGGACGAGAACTAGGACGGGAAATAACTAGAGAGCAGCAGCCATGCAGCCAGGACGAGAACTAGGACGGGAAATAACTAGAGAGCAGCAGCCATGCAGCCAGGACGAGAACTAGGACGGGAAATAACTAGAGAGCAGCAGCCGTGCAGCCAGGACGAGCACTAGGATGGGAAATAACTAGAAAGCAGCAGCCGTGCAGCCAGCACGAGAACTAGGATGGGAAATAAACACAGAGCAGCAGCCGTGCAGACAGGACAAGAACTGGGATGGGAAATAACCACAGAGCAGCAGCCATGCAGCCAGGACGAGAACTAGGACGGGAAATAACTAGAGAGCAGCAGCCATGCAGCCAGGACGAGAACTAGGACGGGAAATAACTAGAGAGCAGCAGCCATGCAGCCAGGACGAGAACTAGGACGGGAAATAACTAGAGAGCAGCAGCCATGCAGCCAGGACGAGAACTAGGACGGGAAATAACTAGAGAGCAGCAGCCATGCAGCCAGGACGAGAACTAGGACGGGAAATAACTAGAGAGCAGCAGCCATGCAGCCAGGACGAGAACTAGGACGGGAAATAACTAGAGAGCAGCAGCCATGCAGCCAGGACGAGAACTAGGATGGGAAATAACTAGAGAGCAGCAGCCGTGCAGCCAGGACAAGAACTGGGATGGGAAATAACCACAGAGCAGCAGCCATGCAGCCAGGACGAGAACTAGGATGGGAAATAACTAGAGAGCAGCAGCCGTGCAGCCAGGACGAGAACTAGGACGGGAAATAACTAGAGAGCAGCAGCCATGCAGCCAGGACGAGAACTAGGACGGGAAATAACTAGAGAGCAGCAGCCATGCAGCCAGGACGAGAACTAGGACGGGAAATAACTAGAGAGCAGCTGCCGTGCACCCTGCCAGGACGATGAACGATGGTAAATTATACCACAGAGCAGCTAGCTGTGCAGGCCATGTGACGATGAAACTGGGGGGGCAAATAACCACAGTAGCAGCTTAGCCGTGCACCAGCGACGAGAACTGGGATTGGTTTTGATATTATATTGAAACTCTAGTAAGAGCAGCAGCCGTGCCATGCCAGTGATCGAGAACTAGGTAGGGAATTAACCAACATGAGCAGCCGCCGTGTTCTAGTCCATGGACGATGATTTTATTCTATGATGGTGATAATAACCACAGAGCAGCAGCCGTGCAGCCAGGACGAGGACTAGGATGGGAAATAACTAGAAAGCAGCAGCCGTGCAGCCAGCACGAGAACTAGGATGGGAAATAAACACAGAGCAGCAGCCGTGCAGACAGGACAAGAACTGGGATGGGAAATAACCACAGAGCAGCAGCCATGCAGCCAGGACGAGAACTAGGACGGGAAATAACTAGAGAGCAGCAGCCATGCAGCCAGGACGAGAACTAGGACGGGAAATAACTAGAGAGCAGCAGCCATGCAGCCAGGACGAGAACTAGGACGGGAAATAACTAGAGAGCAGCAGCCATGCAGCCAGGACGAGAACTAGGACGGGAAATAACTAGAGAGCAGCAGCCATGCAGCCAGGACGAGAACTAGGACGGGAAATAACTAGAGAGCAGCAGCCATGCAGCCAGGACGAGAACTAGGACGGGAAATAACTAGAGAGCAGCAGCCATGCAGCCAGGACGAGAACTAGGATGGGAAATAACTAGAGAGCAGCAGCCGTGCAGCCAGGACGAGAGTAACTAGGTAGGGAGAATAATTTCTAGAGTCTGCAGCAGCCGTGTCAGCCAGTGACTGAGAAAACTAGGATGGTGATAATACTCACATTGAGCAGCAGCTCGGGCAGCCAGGATGTAGAAGCGAGGAGGGTGTAAAGAACTAGGAGAGCATGGCAGCGGGCAGACAGGACGGAACCGAGGATGGGGAAATTATAGTACTAGAGAGCTAGCAGTCCGTGCGTGCCAGGATCGAGAACACTAGTGATGGGATAAAATTCTACAGTAGTCATCAAGCCATCAGCCAGGACGAGAAGACCTATGGTATTGGATTATATAAATAATAAAAATAATTAACCACTCCAGCGCAGCAGCCGTGCAGCCAGGACGAGAACTGGGATGGGAAATAACTACAGAGCAGCAGCCGTGCAGCCAGGACGAGAACTGGGATGGGAAATAACTAGAGAGCAGCAGCCGTGCAGCCAGGTCGAGAACTGGGATGGGAAATAACTAGAGAGCAGCAGCCGTGCAGCCAGGATGAGAACTAGGATGGGAAATAGCTAGAGAGCAGCAGCCGTGCAGCCAGGATGAGAACTAGGATGGGAAATAGCTAGAGAGCAGCAGCCGTGCAGCCAGGACGAGAAATTGGATGGGAAATAACTAGAGAGCAGCAGCCATGCAGCCAGGACGAGAACTAGGACGGGAAATAACTAGAGAGCAGCAGCCATGCAGCCAGGACGAGAACTAGGACGGGAAATAACTAGAGAGCAGCAGCCATGCAGCCAGGACGAGAACTAGGACGGGAAATAACTAGAGAGCAGCAGCCATGCAGCCAGGACGAGAACTAGGACGGGAAATAACTAGAGAGCAGCAGCCATGCAGCCAGGACGAGAACTAGGACGGGAAATAACTAGAGAGCAGCAGCCATGCAGCCAGGACGAGAACTAGGACGGGAAATAACTAGAGAGCAGCAGCCATGCAGCCAGGACGAGAACTAGGACGGGAAATAACTAGAGAGCAGCAGCTGTGCAGCCAGGACGAGAACTAGGACGGGAAATAACTAGAGAGCAGCAGCCATGCAGCCAGGACGAGAACTAGGACGGGAAATAACTAGAGAGCAGCAGCCATGCAGCCAGGACGAGAACTAGGACGGGAAATAACTAGAGAGCAGCAGCCATGCAGCCAGGACGAGAACTAGTGTATGGGAACATAACTAGAGAGCCGCAGCCGTGTCAGCCATGGAAACACATAGAACTAGGTATGGGAAATAACTAGAGAGCCGCAGCCGTGTTACATGCCAGTGACGTAGAACTATGGAGGGAAATTAACTAGAGAGCAGCATAAGCTACGAAGCACAGTTGACGAGAACTAGTGATGGCGGAAATAAATACAGAGAGCAGCCGCCGTGCAAGGGGCTTTCCCCCCCCCCCCCCCCCCCCCCTACCCCCCCCCCCCCCCCCCCCACCACCCCCCTCCACCACCCCCCTCCCGCCCCCGCCCCCCCCCCCCCCCCCCCCCACTCCACCCCCTCTCTCCATCCTCCTGGACGAGTAACCTATGGATGTGTTGAAATATCCTAGATGAGCAGCAAGCTGTTGTACTAGGCCAGGTCGAGAAGCCTCGTGTGGGAAATGAACTTAGAGCAGCAGACGTGCAGCCAGGACGAGAACTAGGACGGGAAATAACTAGAGAGCAGCAGCCGTGCAGCCAGGATGAGAACTAGGATGGGAAATAGCTAGAGAGCAGCAGCCGTGCAGCCAGGACGAGAAATTGGATGGGAAATAACTAGAGAGCAGCAGCCGTGCAGCCAGGACGAGAACTGGGATGGGAAATAACCACAGAGCAGCAGCCATGCAGCCAGGACGAGAACTGGGATGGGAAATAACCACAGAGCAGCAGCCGTGCAGCCAGGACGAGAACTAAACTTTAGTGATTGTGGATTAATAAGTCACAGAGCAGCAGCAGTGCAGCCAGGACGAGAACTAGGATGGGAAATAACCACAGAGCAGCAGCCGTGCAGCAAGAGAGAACTAGGGATGGATGGATAATAATTTTTTTTTTTCTTTTTTTTTTTTTTTTTTTTTTTTTTTTTTTTTTTTAGTTTTTTATACCACAGAGCACAGCAGCCGTGCAGCCAGGATGAGAACTAGGATGGGAAATAAACACAGAGCAGCAGCCGTGCAGCCAGCACGAGAACTAGGATGGGAAATAAACACAGAGCAGCAGCCGTGCAGACAGGACAAGAACTGGGATGGGAAATAACTACAGAGCAGCAGCCGTGCAGCCAGGAGTCATTCATTGCTTGGAAGGGAGGAGGACAGTGAATCATCCTCTCGGTTCTGAACAGGTCAAACAAGAAAGCTGTAAGAGGCTGAGCCTTGCCCTGCCCTGTGCACTGGCTTGTGAGCTAGGACAGTGACCTCAGACAGTAACTGCTGCCAGCCTGAGTTCACACCATTGGTCCCCACACAGACTACAGCACACCTGCAAATAAATATTATTTTTGTGCAGGAACCCTCGAGTTGACCATCTGGCCCAGCTGGAGGATGTCTGGCTGGATGCCCACTTTACCAGAGGTTCTCTGCTCTGGGCACGGGGTAGGGTTAGACCCAGGTACTGGACGACCCTGCCTTTCCAGACCAGCCAGTCTCTGTCCTGGCCTCCAGTTGTGTTCTCACACAGTTGGTCTGATCTTTTTCCCAGAGGTCCAGCTGCCCTACCCACATGAAGCACCCTGGGCACTTTCTAGCACACAGACCTGTATGAGTATCACTATCCAAATTATAGCTGTTTCCTGGGCCCACGCTCACAGGTGGCTGTTCACTTAGCCTGGGAGAAGAGTGGCCATTGGGACTTGTAGCTGTAAAAATGCTTGTGTCCTTGTTCCCCCCAGTCATTCTGTTTGGTAGCGAGGCCCCCGTCTAGTGCCCGCTTGCTGAGCAGGGCTCTCATCTTAGTGCCGCCTCTGCAGGAGTGCCACGCTCTGTCTTAGGAGCTTGTCACCCAGACCTGCCTTCTGCTTAAAGCTCTGCTGAAGGGAAATTTCTTTCTTCCTACTGTGTTGCTAGGCACCCATTGTGACAGTTCTTTGTTTCTTTTACAAACTAAATTCTAGTATTTCTGGATCTCTGCAGTCTCTGCTGTGGCCAGTCGTCGTCGTCGTCCTGTCTGTATACCATCCCTCCCACTAGATACTGTCTCCTTTCTTTTCTGTTTCAGTCTCATGTGAGGCCTCTCGGAGTGTGCTCCGTGTGTTATTAATATTATTTGCTATCTTCTTACTCTCTTAACTCATATGTGTTTTGGCCTTATATTTGACTTAAAAATGATTGAATTTAGTATAGCTCTTTAATTTAATTAAAATTTTGCTTTGGTTTTATTTTTTATTTTTCTTGTTTTTGTGGACAGGCTTTCATATATCCAGGCTGGTCCTCCACACTGCTATCTTGTAAGGATAACCGGAAAGTCTCTCATCCTCTTCTACCTCTACCTCTTGAATACGTGACATAATAAATATGGTTCCGTGGGTGGAGAGATAGCCTGCGGTTAATGGGAGCGCCGTACGCTCTTGCAGATGGACCCGGGTTCGATCCCCAGCGCACCCACATGGTCGAGCTAAGAACCGTCTGTAACTCCAATTCCAGGAGATAATCCAGTTCCAGGGGTAATCCGATGGACCCTCTTCTGACCTCCTGCGTCATTGCACGACTCACGGGTGCACCGACCTGCATGTCATGGACCATAACATCCTACACTATACAATAAATAAATGATAAAAAAAAAAAATAAATATAAATCTGTTCCATTCCTGGTTTTTGCAGTGTTCGTGATCACAGAACCCAGGGGCCTCAGGCATGCTAGGCAAGCACGTTAGCATCCTGCCCTGGCCTACAAGTGGACAGTGGGATCGTATCCAGACCCACTAAATATTTCTTTAATACTTTCCATATTTAACAGTGATAATGCCACTTTTTCTGTCTTGTCTCTGTCTGTGTGTCTGTCTATTCAAGCTATCATCCGTTTAGTCATACCTAGGAATATTGAGGCCAAGGGCTTTGCCACTTACCTAATTCAAGTTGGCGCTCCCACTATGCTATCATCCCCAGCCAATACAGCTCGAATATGTAAAAAATAATTTTATTTACATTCTTTATGTATACGAATGTATCTGTCTGCATGCAGGTCTGTGGCACCCGTGTCATGCACGTGCTGACATGAGGTATCATGAAGCAGCAGCGCATTAAGATTGTCCCCTTTGGGAATAACTTGAGGTTAAGGAGACAGCTCTCAGCCGCCGGATAGTGGCGCTGCTGGTGGCGACTATGATGAACCAGTTCCTCTAGCAAGAGCGAGATTGGCGTTCGTTACCCGTCCTGAGCCAATCTCTCCAGCCCCTTTTGTTTACTTTTTTTTTTTTTTTTTTTTTTTTTTTTTTTTTTTTTTTTTTTTGTATTTTAGACATCATTTTTGAGTTCAATTTTTCTTAGATGCAATTCACCCATACACTTGCTCCAATCCTGCACTCTCCGCCCACCCAGATCATGCATTCTGCATATATGTCCTGCATCCTTTCTCTGTCTTTTTAAAGATTTTCTCTGCAAAGTTTATTGTTTTGGGAAGAATTTAACTATATAGTCTCAAGTTGCATTGGAACCCAGTTCCTTATATTGTTGCCGGTCGCCGCCTTCGCCGAGTTGGTCTACTTAGCCTCCCCGCAAACATCATGCCTATATAAATTATAATATATGTTATTTTTTTTCACAGGCCACTTGAGACAACTTATTGTGTAGCTTAGGGTAGCCTGGAACGCTTCCGCAGCGCTGGTCTATAAGACTCTAGGCTATTGCCCCTTCTCAAACTCAGGATTTACTGCCTTAGTTTCTTCAACTAGTTGCTTAGGAGATTCAGACGATTCTGTTTGTGTTCCGGATTTTTCAGTATGAGTTTTGAGTTTTGTCACTACCTTCCTCCCCTCACTCCCTTTGCATTGTTAGATTGTATATTTTTTACTTTTGACATAGTGTGCACACTTCATACTCCCTTTTCGTTGTATCTGGGTCTGGGACCCTGATTTCACTTATTGTTGTAACTGTGTGTCTCCCCTACCCGCTTGCTGTGATTCTTTCTTCTCTTTCCATATGTGCAGACCTCTCCACTCCCCTTCCCTCTTCTTGGTGATCCTTCCCACCCTCGCCCGTTCCCACTCTCCCCCCTCCCTTGCTGGGGATTTTCATCCTCTGTGCACTACTCCCCTCCCTTGCTGGGATTTCCCATGTGCATTACTCCCCTCCCTTGCTGGGATTTCACATGTGCACTACTCCCCTCCCCTGCTGGGATTTCACATGTGCACTACTTCCCTCCCATGCTCTTGTGATTTCCACATGTGCACAAACTTCCCTCCTCTCTCGCTGGGATTTCACATGTGCACTACTCCCCTCCCTTGCTGGGATTTCCCATGTGCACTACTCCCCTCCCTTGCTGGGATTTCACATGTGCACTACTCCCCTCCCCTGCTGGGATTTCACATGTGCACTACTCCCCTCCCCTGCTGGGATTTCACATGTGCACAACTTCCCCTCCCCTGCTGGGATTTCACATGTGCACTACTCCCCTCCTTGCTGAGATTTCCCATGTGTACTACTCCCCTCCCCTGCTTGGATTTCACATGTGCACTACCTTCCCTCCCTTGTTCTTGGTCTTAAATAGCTCCTAGACATCAGCAAGAGAAGAACTGCATGCTGTCATGTTCCCTTGCCATTCATGACAGATTCAGACAGATTCATGACCATGCTATCTTTCTGCGTGTTACCTTGGTGCTGGGCTGCCTTTTGCTATGGAGCTGTTTCTAGATCACTAGTATTTCAGAGAAGGGTTGAATCAACAATTCAGAGTGTACATTGAAAGAATGGTGTGATGAAATTATTTTTCTCTCCAGTGATTCTGAGCATGACAGAGACTCCCTGTTAGCTCCAGCTGGCCCTGCCGACCCCTCACTCTGTAGAACCGGCTGGCCTTGACCTCACAGAGAATCCACCTGCCACCAACGAACAGGCGAGGATTAAGACTTGCATTCTAAGCCTTCTGGGGAGACGGTCAGAGCTCTGAGACAGGGTTGGACGATCTAAGTTTCGGAGTTGGAGGTGTTAGTAGTTCTGTTTCCTGACATAAGTAGAAAAGGGTTTAAGAATATGGAGGCAGGTATTATATGTTGATCCAAATATGGTAAGATATGGTAAAGCATATGTGGTAGACTTGTTTTTCCATCTCTTCCTAGACTATTCCTTCTTCCTCCCCTTTAATCTGACACAAGTTCTGATCATGCAGTTAAGGCTAGCCTGAGACTCACAATCCTGGTCCATCCTTCTTGGTACTATGATCACAGGCAAGTCTGGCTTAGATTATTTTAGTTTATTTTTACTTTTACTTTCTTCTGGTTCTGAGGATTGTACCTAGGACCTTGTGCATACCAGGCAAGTATTATATCAGTGGGCGCATTCTCGCTCTTATTTTTTTTTTAGTTAATTTTTTATTAATTTCGTTATTGTGAATGCATTTGTACTGTCTGCATGCAAGTTTGTGACCCGTGTCGTGCAATGCCACGGAGGGTTCAGAACGACGTGTTGTCCGATTCCCCTGGAGCTGGAGTTCTTATGGAATTGGAGTTTCGGACCGTTCTCGGCAGCCATGTGGGTGCTGGGGATTCTGAACCGGGTCCTCTGAAAGAGCGGTCGGAGCTCTTAACCGCTCTATAGGCCCATCTCTCCAGCCCTGTATTTTTTTTATAATAGAGATTGTGATTTTTTAAAAATGCATAAATTAAGTTATAAAAAGAAAAAAAGAACTATTCTTATTCAAGAAAGAAGTCTTCATGTCAAAAGTTTCACAAGCCAGTAGTAGTTCTTCAGCTAAGATTGGGGCCAAAGAAAAATTGGCAGCTGATCACTACTGAGTGAGAGGGATTTTGATCTTCTTAAAGTGGGTGACTCTGGATAGGCTGAGTGGATGAACTTGCACCCACCATGTGGGTGCGGGCGGATCCGAACCCCATGGTCCTCTGCAAGAAGAGCAGTCCCGCACTTCTTAACCCACTAGGCCACTCTCCAGACCCCAAGAAGTAGATTTCTTATGAAAGGATGAGTTTGTGAGTTCAGAGCTCTTTTGCTATGTGATGCTTTCTATCATGAAATGATGCACAAGGAGGCCTTTATCACCTACAGTGCCTTGATCTTGTGTGTCTTGGCCCCCAGAATTATGAGGAAATAAATTTCTTGTCTTTATCAATTGCATAGTTTAAACATATTGTCAATTTTCTCCCTCCGCCCCCCTCCCTCTCCCCTCCCTCCCTCACTCCCTCCTCCTTCCTACCTTCCTTCTTTGGTTGTCTAGGCAAGGGCTCACCATTGGCTCAGGCTGGCCCTCCACTTGCTGAGTGGCTTGGCTGCCTCTGCCCCCGCTTTACTGGGATTCTAGGCTTGTGCCACTATTCCCTGGCTTCACACACTTCCAACGCAGGACGATGCTGAAGCAAGTTGCTCATATAAGTCTGACTTTTATTTTAGTTTCTGCTCCCTTTGGGTTTTCCAAGCTCCTCCTCAGTAGCAGGAGTTCACTCACATCTGAATGGAGTCAGGGTTAGGGTGATAGACTCTAGAAGGAATTGCTTAAATTGTAGTCTGCAGACAACTAACCTTAATTTTCCATTCTGTAAGATGTCCAAGTCAGTTGAATCTTGTTTTAGTGGATTTTCTAGCCTTACTCAAAAGTGGTTGTCAGTTTACTGGACCTAGAGCTCAATTTTGCTAATCAGAGATGTTTATTAGATTTATTATAATGTGATTTGGTCTTTATTATATGATACTATGGAATGACTAGGTTTGCCCTCCGCCCCCAGGGTTCAAAGCTATAGGAAGATTTTGGTACTTAGAGTTAGCTTAAAGTCTAGAAAAGTGTGGTATTTGAAATTGCCTAGCAATTCTGGTTTACAGCTCAGGACTCTCTGTTTCCTTTGGCAAGACTTTTTAAAACATGAAGCCTATGGCAGGTAGGGTATCTCGCCCCAAGAATACATTGGTGGCCAAGGAAAGCTCAGTCCCTGTCTTCATAGACCTTTCAGTACTTGGCTGTGAGAAAGCCAGGCCCTCCCTCCTCAGAGCATGTGAGGAGACGTGGTAAGTCAAATACCGTGTGCTTGCAAAGACAACAGTTTTTCAGAAGTTAAATATTAAATTCATAGCACATGTCAGCCACTCTTGCTCTTGGGTAATTTCAGAGCTAAATTTTACTTAGCTATGGGCAAAATGTCTAGTGTTTTCAGCTTTAATTCTTGTCTTGGATCATCTAAGGCAATTACTTTGATTGGTCTTTCACAGTATCCACTCAGATTCTTACAGATTTTTTACTGCAGTTGTTTCCCAGAGAATTTTGAGTGACACTGTAGAAATAAGATCTGTGCTACGTGTGGATGGTTTCTCTGTGATCCTCCCTGATCTCTGTGCTGGCCTTTGCCAGAGATCTCTATTTGTACAGCGTGTGTGTCACTGTCATTTCCAGCTGATGGATTCCTGACTACAAATCCACATCCTTCCTGTTTTAGGACTTGGGAGGCTCAGCTCAGCTCCGGATAGACAGCAGCGGAGATCACTGAGAAAAGGTCCAACTGTTAATTCTTCCTTGTCCTCACATAGCAGTCTAGCCTTGATATATTGCCTTCTCCCAGCCTTTCTGCTAGCTTGAACCTGTTCTCCAGTGTGGACTAGTATTAGTTTGTACCTCACCTCCTGTCTTGTGGCCTTTTTGTTTTTGGCGAGGGGGTCTTTTTGAGACAGGTCTCCCTTTAGTCCAAGCTGGCCTGGAGCTTGCCTATGTAGACGGCTGGCCTGGAACTTAGCGATCCCACCCTCCTCTGCCTCCTGAGTGCTGGGATAAAGGTGTGCACCACCACGCCAGCTCATGGCCTTGTTTATTTTTACATATTTACCTCTGTTTTCCTTCTCCTTCAGTTTTTTCTTTTTATTTTGGGGGTTTGGGTGGTGGACGAGGAGTCTTGAAGACAGGACCTCACTATATAGTCTAGTCTGGTCTCAAACTCTTGATCTTCCTGCCCTGGCCCCACCCCCAATTATTGGAGATCACTGGCATATGCTATTTGCTGATTCTTCCTACTCTCTTCTCTCTAAATATTTTTGTATCATAATATACATTTCTAATTTTCTATGATAATTTATAATATATAATATTATATAATATATATATTAATAAATATAAATAAATTATAATAACATATAATTGTTAAAGGAATATTTACCAAGCACCTGCTATGTGCTTTGTAGTGTGCCAGGGTTTTGAAATAAAGGAATGAAATAGACAAAGCCCCAGCTTTCTTAGGGTTTATATAGATTTCACTACTAATTTGTAGATGAAAATATGCAATTTGGGGACCTATACAAGTTTTAAGTGATTAGTGAGGTCAGTCCTTCCCTCTTCTCCCTCTCTGCCCTCTCTCCTCCTGTATTATTTTTTTTTTTTTTTTTTTTGTCTTTTTGAGACGGGTCTCCCCTGTAGCCCCAGCAGCCTGGAACTCACTCTGTGACCAGGCTGGCCTTGAACTCCAGAATCTGCCTGCCTCTGCCCTCCCAAGTGCTAGGATAAAGGCATGAGCCACCTGCACCCTGTCTTCTTCTGTATTTCTAAACAGGGTCTCTCATTGTAACTCAGGCTGGCTTCATACCTGTGACCTTCCTGCTTCTGCCTCCGGTGGTGAATGCGGTATGAGCCACCAAGCCTGATTCAGATCTTTCTAAGGAAATAAGTTTTAGCTGAAATCTGGAAAATGAGTAGGGAGTTTTGAGTGTCAACAGAATAATTCAGAGAGCAGCTGCCTCTCAGTGTTCTGGTTCCTTTGGCTGCAGTAATTCCACTATACCTCTGGAGAAAGACACAAGTTACTGTCTGTTCTCAGCTGTCGCTTGAACTGATCCTTTTTTTTTTTTTTTTTTATAAGGTGTGTGCCACCATGCTGGGCTTAAAGACGGTTCTTAGCCACTATGTGGGTGCTGGGACTCGAACCCCGGTCCTCTGCAAGAGCAGTTAGTGCTCTTAACCACTGAGCCATCTCTCCAGCCCCCAAACTGATTCTTTACTGCAGCCCTTTCCTCTCCAATTCTCTAGGTTAGAAGTCTTGGTTTCACTGGTTTTCTTTGAGTAGGTCTGAGATTTGCCTGCTTTCTCTCAGTCTCAGTACTATGAGAAATTCAAGAAGCCACTTTTGCTATTTCACATCTGGGTATTACATATTAGTGGGGGTCCTTGCTTCAGCCCTTTGTCTCCATTCTTCTCAGTGTAGCCAGCACATACCCCTCTTTATAAGACCCAGTTTTTTGCCAGGCATGGTGGTGCACGCCTTTATCCAGCAACTTGGGAGGCAGAGGCAGGTGAATCTCTTGAGTTTGAGGCCCACCCTGTCTACATGGGAGTTCCAGGCCAGCTGGGGTTACAGGAAGACCTTTTCTTAAAAAAAAAACCAACAAAAAAAAAAAAACAGCCGCGGTGGTGGCCACACCACTTTAATCACGCGACTCGGGAGGCAGAGGCAGGCGGCTCTTGTGAGTTCAAGGCCAGTCTGGTCTACAGAGTAAAAAGACCAAAAAAAAAAAAAAAAGACCCCAATTTTTTATCATTCTACTCCTTTGTTGCCAAACCATGATTGTGTTCACACAAGATTCTCCTTGAGGTAAAACTGGACTAGTTCATAGTAATGGGCTCTAATGTGCTAGCTTCTTTTCTCTCAGTTCAGTTCTCATATTTCACAAAGCAGAGCTGGTTAATATTCCTCCTAATATCCTAGTGTTGTTGTTTAGAGTTTAGGCTTTATTTAAATGATTAATTTTATTTTAATCCCTTATTTCAACTTTTCCAGTAAGTAATGATATGTTTATTTTACATAAGAAGAAAATGAGGTGTGAAAAACCTTAAATGAGTATAGATCATGCAGCTGAGTTGTCGTAGAGTCTAAATCTGCATGCCTCTAGGCCTGCTGACTTCAGTTTCCTTTTCTAATACGCTTATTTTTCCTTGATGAAGAACCTGCTCTTGGTCATGCCTCTTCTGCTTTAAGATGCAGGAAAAAAAATAAAAAGAGGCCTTTTTCCTGGGTTTTAGTTTTCAGCAGGTGTTTTCCAAAGATGTGGCACACGCCTTTAATCTTAGGCTCTGGAGGCAGAGACAGGGGGATCTCTATGAGTTCAGGCCAGCCAGGGTTGCAGAGTTAAAACTCTGTCTCAAACAACTAAAAACAAAGGAGTGAAGCTTTGCTTAAAGTTTTTCAAAAAATACTCTCAGTACCACTTTGCTTTGGTATCTTTCTAAGACCTTTACTTAGAATTTAAATGGAGTTTAAGTAGGGATAATTTAATGAGTAAGGCCTAAACTGCTGGTAAATGGGTGATAGTTCCCACCCATAGCTATAGTAGACCATACCCAACCAAACCGCTAACTAGACCTGTAGTATGTCTGGCTGGAACAGAGCAGGTGGAGGTCAGGGATTGTGATCATAACCTGGGTTCTCTGTGGGAAGGAGTCTGAGCATGAGGCCATAAGACTCTCTGGCTCTTGCTGGCTCTCTTTGGTAGAGACATGGCACTGTAATTCTTTAAAAAAATTGCTTCATGTTTCTTATAATGCCTGGGAGCTGCAGAAGTGGGTGTTCATCAAAAAAGGCTACTTCCTGAAGTGTTTATGCAAAGGACCATTTTTAGAGAGTTATGTGAAATGGAATTGGGTCTGACGTCAATTCTCCGTGTGCTTTCTCTTCCCTGGAGGAATAGCCCATATGTAGAGACAGATGTGAGACTGATGTCTTTTTTACATATAAACAATGCCGCAGAGCGTGAGAACAGTGAGGTAGAGTTGGCAAAGAACAGTTTGCTGTTAGCCAGTGATCAAATTGCTCTTATATGCACTTTAAAATCTTCTCTCATGTCTAACATATAAACCTGAATCTATAACAATATAAGTATACAGTTAATGACAGAGAAAGTACATGTGTAACCATTAGAACATGGCCAGCACCCAAATGCTTCTCAGTAATCCCTTTGGATCCCATCCACATTCCGTTAAAAGGTGGTCTAATTTTCTTGCTTTTGCCTTAAAAATTTTTTCCATAGTTGGGCATGGTGGCAAACACCCTTTAACCCAGCAACTCAAAGAGCAGAGGCAGGGACTGCTCTGAGTTCAAGATCTCAAGAATAGCCAGCTGGTCATACAGAAGAAGTTCCAGGGCCAGCTGGGGCTATAGGGAGACCCAGTCTCAATTTTTTTCCGGGGCGTGAGAGATGGCCTCGCAGTTAAGAGTGCCGATTGTTGCAGAGGACTGGGTTTGATCCCCAGCACCCAAATGGCGGCTGAGAACCGTCTTCAGCTCCAGTTCCAGGGGAATTCTGATGCCCTCTTCTGACCTCTGTGGCATTTGCACAAACACAGGTGCACCAACATACCTTGCAGACAGTACATTCCACTTATTTGTGTGTATGTGTGTACATGCAAATACATGTGTAAGCACATGTGATATGTATGTGGGTATATATTTACCACAATGCATGTCTGTGGAGTTCAGGGAGGCACAACTTGCTGGATCGGGTCTTTCCCTTCTGCTTTTGTTCCCAGGAGTCAAACTCAGGGCCCTCAGGGTTGGCAGCAAGTGCCTTTCTTTACTGCTGAGCCATCTTGCCAGCCCAACTTAGAAACATTCTTGAAATTTTTTGGTGCAGGCATTTCTGTTAGATCTACTGTAGGTTTAGTTATATGAAATGATCATTTTTGTAATGAGATCATATTTTATATCTGGAAGTAGACATTAAATTATTTCCTGTGATTGTTGGATCATAGAATGTACACATGTGAATTTATTAGAGTCACCAAATAGTTTTCAGAGAATCTTGTATCATCTTAATCTCCTTCAAATGTATAATTGTTTTATATTATGACATCATCCCCTATTGTGATTTTTCAATTGCTATTTATTTATTTATTTATTTATTTATTTTTTATTTATTTTGTTTTCTGCGACCAAAAAAAAAAAAAAAAAAAAAAAAAAAAAAAAAAGCTGGGTCTCCCTGTAGCCCCAGCTGTCCTGGAACTCACTATGTAGACTCAGCTGGCCTTGAACTCAAGAGATCCACCTGCGTCTGCCTCCTGAGTGCTGGGATTAAAGGCGTGCACCACCATACTCGGCCTTTCATTGCATTTTTATGTTTTCTGCTCATCAGCATGGCATGAGAACCATCTTTAACTCCAGTTCCAGTCATGTTGGCTTCATACATTTCTGCTAGGGGAACCTACACTGGGCTGAGAGCAGCACAGCTTACACATGTCCTTGTTTGGGCAAGCACATGCATGCTCCACTCCCAGGAGTCTAAATTGGATACCCTGATGCTTCTATCGGAGTGGAAAGAGCACAGATAACACTGGATGTTTGGAAAGTTAGGGGATTGCATTTGATCTTTCCTGCCCTTCACAATCGCTAACGAAGAGTTGACTTTTCTCTCTTTCAGATTGATATCAGTAAATGTCATTATTTAGTGGATTTGGATACCGTGAGAGAAACACCTCGGGAGCCAAAATATTCATCTAATCGAGAAGAGTGGATCAGCCTGGCCCACAGACCTTTCCTTGATGCTTCTAGGTATGTGGCTCTTATAGTTAGGTAGGAAGCAATGTCCTAAGACTAATAGTTAGAAAAAGGAATTCTAAAATTGAGTAACTTCCAGTCCCAGGCTGACTGTAGTTGCTCTTATTTTCTTCTATCTGATCTCAAGGTATCTTGTGGTTTTGACCATGTATACTGAGGAATCTAAGAGTTCTCTTGATTCTTGAGGCTCCAGAATGCACAGTATTTTCTGTTATCCCATTGAAAGGTTCCTGTGTAGTAAGGGGGGGGGGTCCTACTGTGGAAACTCAAAGATGTTTTCAACATTATTTTTGCTACCTAACTTCAGTGATCTTAACTGAGAGTATTCTGATGTTGTCATTGAGATTGACTATATACTTGAGGAGTTTAGATGTTCATTCTTTTCTTTTTGTGTGGCTTTATTTATTTATTATTTTTGAGATAGGGTCTCCCTATAGCCCCAGCTGGCCTGGAACTCACTCTGTAGACCAGGCTGGCCTTGAACTCAGAGAGCCGCCTCCCTTTGCCACCCGAGTGCCAGGATTAAAGGTGTGCGCCACCACGCCCAGCTTAAAGACAGTTTTTAGCCGCCATGTGGGTGCTAGGAATCGAACCCCGGTCCTCTGCAAGAGCAGTCGGTGCTCTTAACTGCTGAGCCATCTCTCCAGCCCCGTTCATTATTTTCATACTCAAAATTCAGCTGCTAATGGAATAGGCCTTGTTTCATTCTATTTTGGTTGTTTGAAACAGTCTTACTCTGTAGCTCAGGGCTGGCCTGGAACTCATTAGATGGACCAGGCTAGCCTTGGACTTGATGTGAATCCCTTGCCCCAGATTTTTTTTTTCTATATGTGTATGAATGTACTGTCTGCATGCAGGTTTGAGAGGGTGTCGGATTCCCCTGGAACTGGAGTTCTCCTGGAATTGGAGTTTCAGACGGTTCTTGGCCGCCATGTGGATGCTGGGGATCGAACCTGGGTCCTCTGTAAGAGCGGTCGGCGCTCTTAACCGCTAGGCCATCTCTCCAGCCCCAGATTTTTAAGTGGTGAACTACAGGCATGCTCCACCATACCTGGCAGCCTTACTAGATTGTAAAGAGAACAAGTAGAGCAGGGCTTGGTTGGCTCTTCAGAACAATCTCAGAATGAATAGTGAGAAGGAATCAGTATGTTCAGTAGGAGTAATGAAAGGGTGTATTTCGGTAGTGAGGGTGTTTATGAATTTTCTAAAGGTAAGAAGGGGAAGGATCCAATAAATACAATAAGGAAGGAAATAGATTATATGATATATTGGGGTTTTTTAAAGAAGGTGGTCCAGTTGAATATAAAGGAGATTGTTAGGTTGGTGGGTGCTGGGAATCAAACCCGGGTCCTCTGGGAGAGCAGTCCGTGCTCTTAACTGCTGAGCCATCTCTCTAGCAAAGCCATTTGCTCCTTTGAAAAAGGTTTATAGTAGGCTGTATGTGCATGGACCAACTTCTGGGCTTTTGTTTTTTTCACTAGCAGCACATTACCTTGACTAATGTAGCTTTAAATTTAGTTTTCAAGTTGATTAGTCCCCCCCCCAATGTATCAGACCAAAAGGCCCAGCGTTTTATTGAGCATATTAACAGGTTTAGTCAAAAAGACTGAAGTCCATGTCGTCATCAGACTCCTCTGATTCTTCTTTCTTGGTTTCCACTTTCTTCTCAGCTGGGGCAGCGGCAGTAGAGGGGGCAGCAGCAGTAGAGGGGGCAGCCGCAGTAGAGGGGGCAGGACCACCTGCTGGGGCGGCAACAGCTGCTGGAGCAGGTCCACCAGCCCCTGCATTGCAGATGAGGCTCCCAATGTTGACATTGGCCAGGGCCTTTGCAAACAAGCCAAGGCCAGAAAGGTTCAACATTGACACCAGCTGCTTTAATAAGAGCATTGATCTTATCCTCTGTGACGGCGACCTCTCAGGCATGCAGGATGAGGGCGGAGTAGATGCAGGCAAGTTTGGACATGAAGGCCATGCTGAGAACTGTGGTGCCATGCTAGTCGCCGGATGAAGTGAGGGCCTCAGCTCTATGTGGCCTTAGCTTCCTCTGAAGGACCGAGCACCTCAGCGGCAGCTGAGGAAAGCGTTGATTAGTTTTTTAACTCAATTCGTTTTTATCCTTTAATTAATTTAACTTAATTGGTTATTTTGGCTCTTTAGCCTGCACAGGTAAACTTTAGAATCAGTTTGTGAGAATCCACAAAATAATTTGCTGGGGTTTTGATTGGGAGTACATTCAATGTGTAGATCACGTTGAGAAGAATGAACATCTTCACAACATGGAGCCATTCTGTTCATGAACATGGAATGCCTCTCTGTCAGTCATTCTTTGGTTTCTTCCATTGGAATTCATAATTTTCTTCATGTAGATCTTGTACAGTTTTGTTATGTTTATAGCTGAATATTTCTTTTTGTGGGGTGCTGATGTAAATGGTTCTGACTTTTAAGATTTCAGATTCTACTTGTTCATTGCTGGTATATACAAAAGCAGTTGACTTTTATATATTAATTTTATATTCTACCTTACTGCAATTGTTAATTAGTTGTAGGGCATTCTAAAATGTTTTTATCTCTTCAAACTCTCCTTTAAAATAAAGATGAAGGAAAATTGAAAGATATCCTGATAAAAAGAATCTTTTGTACAGTGAAAAACAGGTGACATAGGAGAATTGAAACAATTGTAACATACAAGTAAAGTTTAGCCATGCAGGGCATCTATGCACAACCCCATCAGTTAGAGATTTCTGTACATAGGGAAATGTTCTATATCTGTACCAGTGTATAGTATATAGTATATAGTATATAGTATATAGTGTATAGTAGCACTAAGCCACATGTGCCTTTCTAACATTTCAAATTTGACAGAAAAGTCGCTGGGTGTGGTAGTGCATGCCTTTAATCCCAGCAGAGGCAGGCAGATCTCTATGAGTTCAAGGCCAGCCTGGTCTACAGAGCGAGCTCCAGGCCAGCTGGGACTAAAGGGAGACCCTATCTCAAAAAAATTTTTTTGACAGAAATGATGTTAAATTTTATTCAATCTTAAATACAGGAGAGCTCCTAGGCAGCAAGTAGTGGTGCTGATTAGAATGTGGCCCTTGTCTTCTGATAGCATACATTTTCTCAGGGAGCCAGCAAGTTGGATTTTCATTTGATGAGGAAATATAAGGACAAAACATTGGAAATTTGAGAGGAGAGTACATGTGAAATAATTGAGGGCAATAAGTGACAAAAAGAGCTGGATAAATTTGTGTGATGGAGGATGGGGCAGATCCCATTCAGGTTTCAAATGGGACCAGGAAATTCAAGTTGCACAAGTTAGTTCTCTCCTGCACCGTGCAAATCCTAGGGATTGAACTCAGGCTGTCAGGCTTAGTGCCAAGTACCTTTACCCACTGAGCCAGCTTGCAACTTTATTGAAGTATGATTTGCATGCCCAATTTTATAAACTGCAATTGTACGTTACCATAATTTGGTGTTTGGACATTTCTGCCATCTTAATACGAGATTCCTCAGGCTCAGCCTCAACTCCAGAGACCCACTAAAAATCTTTTGTGCTTGGCTTCTTTCATTCAGCCTATTGCTGAGGTTCCTTCATGTCACGTACCTGCAGCTGTCATTTTTATTGCTGAATCCCATATGCTGTTCATCCCTTGTCCAGCTGATGATGGGCCTTCAGGTCGCCTCCACTCTCGGTGCTGTGAGTGCTGCGACTGTGAACTGTAATGTGGGACTGGATCTTAGTCAAGAAACTGCAGCACAGCATTAAAGTACACAAAGTTGAAGATTTATGCAGGGAAATTTAACAACCATGGTTTTAAGTTGATAAAGAGGAAGATGGGGAGGGCATTGAGGGAGTGAGAGGTGCTGAAATCGTAGGAGGACAGAGCTTAGAAGAGCGAAGCCACAGGGATGGGGTGGGGGTGGGGGCGACAAGGACGATGACGGTGGGGAGGGGTCTGTACTGCACGGGCTCCATCATGCCTGGTGAGCTCTGTTAGAATGCTCCCGGTACATCTCGATGTGGCTTACATTTTGACTTGAGAAAATTGACATGCGATCTGGGCCTGCAAAGATCTGGGCCTGCAGAGATCTGGGCCTGCAGAGATCTGGGCCTGCAGAGATCTGGGCCTGCAAAGATCTGGGCCTGCAGAGATCTGGGCCTGCAGAGATCTGGGCCTGCAAAGATCTGGGCCTGCAAAGATCTGGGCTTGCCATCTCTGAGAAACAGCAGCAAAACAACCTTCCTGTGACCTGGAATGCCTGCAGAGGGTTTGCACTTCTAAGTTGTGTGCAGGGGTAGATTTTCTTGATGATACAGTGAGAAAGAAAGAAATCAGTTTGGTTGCAAGTTGAACTGTGGAGAGATTAGTAAATAAAGCGTGGGGTTTGAAGACCTGTGAGTTTAATCCTGGCTACTTCCTGTTAGTGCCACCCGCACTCCTCAATTGCTATATTAGTAAAGCAAAGCTATTTCACCCATTCTGTGAGGATTAAATGAGATAGATGCATGAATCCAGTTTGAAGTTCTAGAGGATTAGACCTTTCTGCTAATTAGCAGCTCTTGGGTTCTAAACTGTATTGCTTCTTCTCACATTTCTTATGTGGATTGGTGCAGTTTACTTACTAGATTCGTTTTGCTGACATTCCTTACTACCAAGAGTATAGCTTAGGCCTCAGTTGTCTAAAATGGAAGCAAATGGGATAGTTTGAGACAGTACCAGCACACTAAAAAAAAAACTTAGAAAGTCTTTGGAGAGTCTTTGTAAGAGAGAAGCAACCTAAAGGTTATGTGTATCTTCATGATTGGGGCAGATTTAAAATTTCTAGACAGCAGTGAGTCTGTGAAGAAGCCGGTTTCCTATTGAGATTGTGTAAGATAAGCTAGGCCTTTGCTTCTGGACTCAGGAGAAGTACTTACTAAGTAAGTAAAGCCATTTGGGAGGACAGTCCAGGGCTTCATCCGCTTTTCCTAGTCCACTTCCCTGCTTTACTGAGACCTAGAGATCTCAGGCCTCAGCAGCTTGAGAATCCAGGCATGAAACTTACTAGCCAACTTCTAGTTGTTGCTCCACAGTGCTGGTTCTAGAGCCACAGCTCCCTGTTCTTAGTTTGCCATGACCGCATCTGGCTCATCTTATGAGGATCTCAGACTCCTAGGAGACTCAGGAGTCACTCCGTGGCATCTCATATTACATATTTCTGAAATGAAGGGATTTTTTTTCTTTCTTTCTTTGAACCATGACATAATTGCTACTTGTATAAAAATAGCTTGACAAGTGGGTGGATGCAATACCTCCCCAGAGAGGCGTGACAGGAGCATTGCAATAAATGACCAGCTCTGTGGTGGGTTCTGTCCCCAGTGGGGCTGTGGAGCCTGCTGGGACATCCTCTCCCCGGTGTGGGACTTGGCCTCCTGAGCAGCAGCGTCTCTTGGTAGCTTTGGAAGCCAGTGAGAGGCCTGAGATTCTTCCTCCTGCTGCGTCCATCCCTTCTGGCTTTGCTTTTACCTGTAGTTTGTTATTTCAGTAGCTTACTAATTATTCTTATTTTATGGGTATGAGTGTACTGCCTGCATGTAGGTAGGTGCACCTATGTAGTATAATGCCGGGATGGTCAGAAGAGGGTGTCAGATCCCCTGGTACTGGAGTAAGGGTTGGTTGATAGCTGCCAAGTGGGTGCTGGGAATCAAACCTGGGCCCTCTGCTGCTGAGTCATCTCTCTAGCCCTCACCTGTAGTTTGTTTTTCTTTTTTTTTTTTTTTTTTTTTTTTTTTTTTATTTGGTCTTATTTCAGACAGGGTCTCCCTGTAGCCCCAGCTGTCCTGGAATTCACTCTGTAGACCAGGCTGGCCTTGAACTCACAAAGATCCGCCTACCTCTGCCTCCCAAATGCTAGGATTAAAGGCATGTGCTACCACGCCCGGCTTGTTTTTCTTTTTAATTGAGAGATATTCTTTCCTATTTTGGAGGATATTAGCCTCATTCAACTGAATTTTCAACATGGTGATTAGAGACTTGAGCAGTTCAGAGGAACTTAGGACGAAGTTTCAAAGTCTTTCACGTTTAATTATAAGAACAGAGGCAAGAAAGGGGTCTAAAGTTAAGCCCTTCCCCCTTTTCTAGTTGAAGGACCTCCCCTGTGGTCAGGTGGAGGGTATGCTGACACAAATGCTGCTTTGTCCTTTCAGAGTCCAGCACAGGCCACTGAGCTTCAGCTAACCTAGAGAACTTCCTCTCAGACCATATGATGCACATGCACAAACAGGAGCCCGTAGCATCTCTGAAACCTGGACACTTCTATCCGTTTGTGTCCTGGGAAGTCTGCTTGGTGGGAGCTATCCTGTTCCCCAGCCCCTACCACCAGCATAGGCACAACTGTTATTTCTGTAAAATAATAAGAGAACTGTAGTGAGCATTATAAAAGGTAGAGGAGTTAGATGCCAGTGGTCCAGGTATTGTAATATAGCAATTACCCTTTTTTAGACAGGGTCTTACTTTGTAGCCCTGACTAGCCTGGAACTCACAGAATTCAGCTTGCCTCTCCCTCCCAAGTGCCAGAATTAAAGGCATGTACCACCTCAGCAAATCATCGTTTAAAAAAAAAATAGAGTGTTCCTGTAGCTCTAGCTGGCCTAGAACTCCTCTGTAGATGAGGTTGACCTTGATCTCATAGAGATCTTCCTGCCTCCCAAGTGCTAGAATTAAAGGCATGTGCCACCATGCCCTGGCAACTCATCCATTCTTTCTTTTTTTAAAAAAAAATATCTTTATTGAAGTTTTGTGCATTTCGTACATTTCTTATTCCGTTTTAGACCCATTTCCCTTTCCATGTCCCCCACCCCACATTTTATTTATCTACTCGTCAGTTGAGGGGCACTTGGGTTGGTTCCATATCTTCGCTCTTGTGAAGAGAGTTACAATAAACATGGATGTGCATGTATCTCTGCAGTAGGATGAGTCTTGTGGGTATATACCCAGGAGTGGTATGACTGGGTCAGGTGGTAGGCTCATTTTGAGTCTTTTTTTTTTTTATTTATTATTATTATTTTAATTTTATTTATTTTTTATGTGTATGAATGTACTGTCTGCATGTAGGTTTGTGCACCCATGTCATGCAATGCCACGGAGGTCAGAAGAGGGCGTCGGATTCCCATTGCTTATTTCATATCTCTGAAGCTTGTAGTCTTCTCCCTGAAATGGCTTTGAATGCTGCTTTTGTTTGTCGAATAGATGAAGCCCACATGAGGGTCTGCAAGCCAGGGGTCGAGCATTGTCACTATTATGTGTTCTTCCCACCAGAATGCTATCACCTGTACCTCTTAGCTGCTACCAGATGAAGAAGAAACTGGTGAAGAGCATGTTCCCCAACTCCTTAGCAGGAGTGGCCACTTGCCCAATAGCAAGTCTTTCTCAATTCTGTCATTCTGAATATTGGCTAAAGGTGACTTGTGGAGAGGTCATGATGTTATACCAGATGTTGTACACATCACAGAGTGATTCATTCTGCATGCCAGTGTCACAGTGTTGTGATTCCAATCTGCAGTTCGGCAAACTTGCTGATCAGTCCACATTACAGATCTTTAGAAGTTATTCTAAATGACCTGAACTGTGACTATATTCCTTCAGTGGTCTATATATTTATTGTATGTCTAGGAAAATAAAGTATCTAGTGACACGGGTGATGGCGACTTGGCAAATCTTTGTAAACTGGAGCCTGAAGAGGTAACGTGACCTTTTACGATAATAGTTTGTGAATGTGAACACCTTCCATATCTCACTTGTACCTTTCCATGGGCAACTACAGCGCTCTCCTCCCCTCCCCTCACACCGTATAGGCTTCTACTTTGCTCCACCTAATGGCTTTAGGATAAAATGTTTGGGAAGAAAACATAAAGAACCTGTTTTATTTTGGGTATTTCATTGTCCTTGTGGAAGATGAATATGAGAAGACAAGAAGGCAGTGAATGAGACCCTCTGAAGAGTCAGAATGCATTCTTCCATTGCAGAATGTTGCATGCTTTTTGTGGTACTGTTCTAGGTCCTGGAGGTGCAGTATTAGACAAAGTTCTGTCCTCAGGCACCTGGAGTTCTAGTGGAGGGCAGCATGTGACACGTCACTCCTGCACCCATGTCCTTCTGGACTGGGAGTTATTGCTGACCACTAAAGCAATGTCTCATCTTATTTTCTGTTCACTGTCATATTTTTGCCCAATACCAGCTTTTTGAACAGTTTTAAAATTGTTCAGCAAAAGACAATAGGTTGGCTATGATGAGGTCTTGAGGGAGTTCAGAGATTCTTTTTAGAACTAAAGGTAGCTGCGAAAGGTCAGTTCTGCAATGAGAGTTGTAGAAAGTAACTCATTGAGACGTGAACTAGGTGGACGAGAAAGAGAAAAAGCAGCTCCAGCTGAGGTGAGGAGGCAGGGGCTCCAGGTTCACAGGGGTGTCAACGTCTGAATCAGCGATGGATAGATAAAGGTGGCAGGGAACCAGAATACTAGAGTGCTTTCCTTTTCATCTCCGTTTGTGCCTGCTGAACTGGTGACATCGGGGCCTGGCCAACAGTCTTCTATTGACGTCAGCAAGTGCAGATTTAAATCTCCACAGCAGAATGCTCTAGAGCCCTGATAAATAGGACTGGTAATTGAATTGGATCACATTCTGAGCTCTCAGCTAATTATGCTGCTCAGGCAGTTGCTTTGTCCAGGTCTGTTTCATCCTTGAATTGCTTGAGTGACTTTCTCACTGGGAGGGAGACGTCATTTATGTCCCCAGTTATGTGCATGCATTTCTTCAGGTCACAGTCTGGAGTTTCATTTCACTACAGGCATTGCTATGTGAGCTTTGATGGATATTAGTTTTGTTCTGGCTTGTGAGCCAATCTGATTCACGTTTCCAGGTGTGTGACTGTATGCATACCGGTGATCTTCTGGTGCTCGACTGCTCCTGACTGTTACAAAAGCAAACAAGCAGTTTGCTTTCCCTTTACTCAGAAACAGTATATCACAACAGATTGAAGATGCCCAGTCTCCCTTGACATATTAAAGCTACTGATGGTAAAAAAACGAATCTAATAAGGGATTCAGTTAGTTCAGTGTCAGGAAAAAGAAAGAGATGTAGACTAGCAGATGTCACGTCAGAAATGGAGAACCAAAGTTAACTTCACCCCAGCTTAGAGGTACGAATGCACCTAGCTGTACCCTGGCCAGTTGCCTTACTTCTAGAAGGGATCAGCTGTGGATGGATGATGGTGTCAGAGGTCAGAGGAGTTTGCAGGAGCAGAGGAGCCTGTCCGGGACGGTTCTCATTGCTGGTTCTCATTCTCTTCTGGTTTCTCTTGACTGTGAATCGCCACCTTTTTTTTTCTTTTTTTCTTTTTGAGACAGGGTCTCCTGTAGCCCCAGCACCCTGGAACTCACTATGTAGACCAGGCTGGCCTTGAACTCACAGAGATCCACTTGCCTCTCCTTCCCAAGTGCTCGGATTAAAGGCATATGCCACCAGACCCCACCCGAAGGCTTTCTTGGTGGATGACTAATAGGGCAAGAATTTGCTGCTTTCTTCTTATCTTTAGGAATATATCATTTGTTCACTTGTCTATTATTTTTTTTTAATTTTTAATTTTATTTATTTTTGTATGTGTATGAATGTACTGTCTGCATGTAGGTCTGTGCACCTGTGCAATGCCGTGGAGGTCAGAAGAGGGTGTCGGATTCCCCTGGAACTGGAGTTACAGACGGCTTTCAGCCGCCATGTGGGTGCTGGGGATCGAACCCGGGTCCTCTGCAAGAGCAGTCAGCACTCTTAACCACTAGGCCATCTCTCCAGCCCCTATTATTATTATTATTATTATTATTATTATTATTTTATTTTTTTTTTTTTTGGTATTTTTGAGACAGGGTCTCCCTTTAATCCCAGCTGGCCTGGAGCTCACTCTGTAGACCAGGCTGGCCTTGAACTCACATAGATCCTCCTGCCTCTGCCTCCCAAGTGCTAAGATTAAAGGCTTGCGCCACCACGCCCGGCTTCATCTATTATTTTTTTTAAATTACATTTAGCTGGGCATGGTGACGTGACAGCCTGTGAGGGCAGAGGAGGACTCTGAGGAGTCTGTTCTCTTCTTCCAACATGTCTATTTGGGGATCGACCTGTGGTTGTCAGGTTCAACTCACCAGTTCTTAAGTTTGAGGAAAGCCCTCCACCGCGCTGCCTTCTGAAGGCTCAGTCACAGGCTCTGCCTGTGCAAGCACACTGTCCCTGGAGCTGTTCTGGTGCTCGTCATCTCTCAGTCTTCCGACTTCCCTGAGAATTGAGAGGTCTCTTTCTGTGTTGGCTCTCTTATGGCCATTAGAGATGGAAAATGTCAAAACTCTGGATTCTGAACTGTGCTCAGTGGAGGCCCAAAGCAGCTGTACTTGCCTCTAGCTGTTTGTGCGGTGGGGAAAGCTGGTGCCGCAGGAACGTGGGACTTCACCACCGCCTTATCCTTCTATGTGGTTCCATCACTTCTCTTATTTTGACCTTTCAAAAATTATTAATTACAGTTTAAGATTCAGAAAAAAGAGACCATCAAGATCCTATAATGAAACTTATGTTTGTAGAAGGTGTTATAGATCCATGTGGTATTTACTGCAATGGCTTTATTCTAGTTTTCAAGATAAATATAATTTTTCTTTTCTTTGGAAGACCCTTTTTTTTAATCCCCTCTCAGAAGACCATAAAAAGAATAAAATTATGAACTGGAGCACTCAATAGCAGTGAAGTGCTCTAAATATGCAATGCCACAGTTGATTCTGGTAGACCCTTATGTTATACCACTGCTTGAGCTCACCAGGATGGACCCTAGGTTTGGAGGAATTTGAGAGCTTGTTAAGAACTTCACATTAACTGTACACTGTGAATAAAAAAGAGTAAATTTAGCTGGGCATGGTGGCACACGCCTTTAATCCCAGCACTTGGGAGGCAGAGGCAGGAGGATCTTTGTGAGTTCACGGCCAGCCTGGTCTACAGAGTGAGCGTCAGGCTAGCTAGGACTAAAGGGAGGCCCTGTTTCAAAAACACCAAAAAAAAAAAAAAAAAGTAAATTAACTTCTTTTGTGTGAGGCAGGTGCCTCCTCTTCCTGTTCGCTCTGCTTCAGGGCCCTGCTCATCTCCCCAGTCCTTCCTCTCAGCCTCTGTTCTCTGTCAGAGCCCCTGAGCTGTTGGCTGTTAAAGTGAAGAGCATCTCTGTCGAGCACAAGGCACTGCCAGTGTCCCAGTTGGGAAGTAGCTCTGAGAGGTGTTTGCCAAACACGATATCATTGTGTGCAGGCATTGTGGGAGTCTGCCAAGCACAGAGGTAGGCTGCCAGTACAAATGCCACGTTGACACGACATTTACAAGTTTAGAGTTTGGAAAGGGACTGGGAGTGGAACACCCCTCAGCTCGCTCATTTTGGATAGGAGTAACTGGGCCAACTTTGGATTTTCAGAGTCAGAATTCAGTCAGGAAGTAGTACTTGACATATTTGAAACTATCATTATAACCTTTTCTAGGAAATGCTAAATCCTTAAGCATGTTAGTGGGCTGCAGGATAAGCCATACTTTTTAAGCTTGCAGACTTTAGAATTAAACCTCCAGGAAGGTCCTGCATGAGGCTGGATCACTTACTGCCTGAACTTGAGCAAAGCAATCTATGTGACCCTGAGCAGACTTAAGTCTCTGTTACCATCTGTAAAACAGGACTATTGTCACCTTCCTCATAGAATTATCAGATGGATTAAATAAGTTTAAAACCAAGTCACTTACATGCTTCAAAGACCTATGGAAAGGGGCTGGAGAGATGGCTCAGCGGTTAAGAGCACCAACTGCTCTTGCAGAGGACCCGGGTTCGATTCCCAGCACCCACATGGCAGCTAAGAACCATCTTTAATTCCAGTTCCAGAAGAATCCAATGCCCTCTTCTGACCTCCGTGGCATTGCACAACACGGGTGCACCAACCTACATGCAGACAGTACACTCATACACATAAAAAATTAATTAATTAATTAAAAAAACAAAAAAAAACATGGAAAATTCGGGTTTTCAGTTCTCATGTTTTAGTAATGAGCAGAATTTTCCAGGGACATAGTGTCACTAACATTGAGTGTAGCCTGGTCCCTTGATCCAGGCATTCCTAGACCACTGTGCATAGTCACTCAGGACATAGACTTCTTCACCTCACTAGGAAAATTTAGAGCTGGACTCTGGATTGTTGGAGAACTTGGCATTTCTATAGTTTTTTGTTTGTTCGTTGTTGTTTTTTCAAATACGGAAACTATGTGGGTGTTAAAGAATGGCTTTTAAAATGTGGTACATCTACACAATGGAGTTCTATGCAGCGGTAAAGAAAGATGACATCATGAACTCTGCAGGTAAATGATGGAACTCGAAGCCATTATGCTAAATGAAGTAACACAGTCCCAGAAAAAAAAAGGCGAATGGTTTCCCTCATTTGTGGATGCTAACACCAAATCCCCAGTTGGCAGGCAAACTGAACAACTTTATTATTATATTTCATTGTATCTGAAAGAAACTGTGCTATTATAATGTGAATCTCTTAATGGACTATAGAATTGACCTACCACTTGTATTCACACATTGTAATTACCATATATGGGTGAAAGATAGGTATTCATATTCTAAAAAAAAAAAAAAGNTTAACAGTTAAAAATATTTTGTAAAATAATATTTTCTCTTTTTATTGATACATGCTACAACCATTCATAATTTATCCTTATGTAATCCTATGGTGTGTTCTATCATATAGGAATACTAATATTCATATTATAGAAAAAAAGAGAATGTAAAGTTATACTTCTTTTTACCTGCATGCAAATTTACTGTTAAAATGTAAATCTCTAAATGTGCTTTGGAATTAACCTATAGTTTATTTTCAATTTTGTAACTTTGATTTATGTGTGGAGTGTACACATGAATATTTTGGAATAATATAAAATCAAATGGGAACAAAATAAAAGAGAGAGAAAAACCTACTCAAATAACTGACCAAAACAGTAAACTTGTGCATCGAAAAGGTCATAAAAGACTGAGAAAAAGATGCACGACAGGACTTGTGTGTGACAGAATCCATGAGCTCTGACGGGGGGGGGGCGCAGGGGGGCCTGAGGGGTGGTCATGGATGGGGGAATGAGTCTAAATTTGATTAAGAAATATTGTATGAGCCGGGCGTGGTGGTGCACGCCTTTAATCCTAGCACTTGGGAGGCAGAGGCAGGCGGATCTTTGTGAGTTCAAGGCCAGCCTGGTCTACAGAGTGAGTTCCAGGACAGCTGGGATTACAGGGAGACCCTGTCTCGAAAAGACCAAAAACAAAACAAAACAAAACAAAAGAAATATTGTATGAAATGTGCTCAATAAAAATTAAAAAAAAAGAATGGCTTTTAGTCATAGCAGCGCTTTGATTATCTTGAACTTTTTTTCTGTGGCATATTTGGATGTGAAATGCAGACCTACTGCTTTTGCAAGGCTCTTTAGACTTTTATTAGGGAGACACTCTTTGACACAGTGGTATGTGATCGTTCATCATGATCTGGTACCTGAATAGCAGGCTTCTCTATTTATATAAAACATAATGCTCGCCATAGCACATAGTTTCTTATAATAATTTTCAGTGACATTAGTAAATTCTTCCAGTTGATGGGATTTTCTCTTTTTCTTTGTTTATTCTTGTTTTTCAGATCTTCGAAGCTGTTTCGGGCATTCTATGTCCCCTTCCTTTCAGATCAATATACAATGTATGTGAACTACACCATCCTTAAACCCCGGAAAGCAAAGCAAAGCAGGAAGAAGAGTGGAGGTTAGCAACACCCTTGTGGCCCCAGCAGACAGCCATCATGTTCACTAGTGACCCCACTACCCGACTTCCTCCGAGTCATCGTTTGTAACACTTGTAATAAAAGTCATCTGATAGGAATGCTGGACTCTGGCTACTCTGAGCTGGTCAGAGTCTACTTCAAAGTCTAATCAGCGTTATATCACTTCTTGCCTGTGGCTCTCCTGCATGCAAACTGCAGACTGCAGATGGGCAGAGAAAGGCCCCAAAGCCCAAGGAGGCGCACTGTTCCACTTCTTGCTTTTCTTCTGTTCAATTATTTACTAGACCAGAGGAGAGCAGAACCAGCTTACAGGAGGAATTGGAGATCCCTGGCAGACTGGATGTCTGCGTGATACTGTTCTCCTTCCTCTGGCCTGGCAGCCGAGGACTAGCAGGCCTCCCTTAGGCTATGTGCACTTCTCTACCAAAGCTGGTTGGCAGCTCCTGGCAGACCTTCTTGTTCAAATCCTATTGCTGAAAACAAGCACAGCTTAGTTGCCAACTGACATGTCTTTTCACCTACAGCAAGACCAAGCTTCTGTAAAGCACTTCACAGGACGAGGACCCTGTCCTGGAGCTATCTCAGGAAAAAGGCGACCACTGAGGAACTGTGACATAACTTTATTATTTATGATGCCTCTAATTTTCATTTTATTTTCTTTAAAACCAGTCTTTAATTATGTAGCTATTTGGGGGGTTTTAAGATTTTAAAAAAGCTGTAGCATGCCATATCTTGAATTCTAGACTCTGTACAAAGGTGTCCACGGATTATGACTACATAGAGCATCCTTGGAGAAAATTGTATCAATTATAGATTGGATGACACCACATTTTTAAGTAATGTGTTCTGAGACCATTTGGAAGGAAATTAATATCCTTTTTAAAAACAACAGTAGTACAAAGGACCACGTGTAGTGCTATTTCCAGCTCTGTTTTGAGGCTTCACCTGCATGGGACGTGTCTGGTCACACAGGCAGTGTTGAGGACCCAGGAGACAGGGCTCTGTCACTTCACCTTCCCATACAGTGTCGCACACTTAGGAGACATTGTCATAACATCTCATTCGATCCTCATGGTCTTAGTGTGAGGAGGGCTAGGCAGGTGACTTTATCCCCACTTCACAGAAGAGGACACAGACTAAGGAGGAGGAAGTGAAGTGGCTTGCCCATTGTCCCCCAGGTGGGCAGTGGGAAAGAGATCTGGGCCCGAGTGTAGGCTGTCTAGCTCCCCACAGCTGAGTACACCTCTGCGTCCTCACTCACCTACGAAAACACTACCTCACAGGATGATGACCTTGACTGGAGACCAAACTGGTACTGTAGATTTCTACTTCAAGGAAGATTTTTATCTACAGTTCTTTGAGTTCTTTGGAGCCTGCATGTTAACCCTTCACAGCAGTGTATGTGATATAGCCAGGCCTGTGGCAGGAAAGTGCCACTTGCTTTGGAAGTCATGTTGCTTTTCAGCTGCCAGGGTCTACACCGTGTTACCCCTGCTGCTCACCCGGGTTGTTAGAGGTGCCTGATTGCCTTCCCTAAGGGAAACTGATTCTACTATTGCACATAGGCAGATCTACTTTTCAGTTTCCTTTTTCTTTTTTCTTTATTTTTTGAGGCAGGGTCTCACTACGTAGCCCTGGCTTACCTAGAACTCGCTATTAGACCAAGCTGGCCTCCAAATCCAGAGATCATGTGCCTCTGCTTCCCAAGTGCTGGGATTAAAGGCATGCACTACCACCCCTGGCATCTGTCTTTCTCAATTGCTCACTCTTTCTCTTTTTCTTCTAGAACTTTCTGATGAGAACTGATTCTAAGAAAGGAAGAAAGAAGACAAAAGAAATGGGTAGTTGTAGAAAAACTTGTTCTTCAGCTGGGACTAAAGGGAGACCATGTCTCAAAAATACAAAAAAAACAAACAAACAAAAAAAAAAACTAAAAACTAACTTGTTCTTGGGGCTTCCTGTCAAATAATATCTGAGCTGGAGCCGAAGTAGCAGTGAGGTAACAGGCCAGCCAGCATAGTGCCTACCCAGGTAGACTGGGTCCTACTTGCTTGAATGACCTTGGCAGTTATTTGTCAATGTTTGATTGCCATTCGCCAAGGCAAGCTCTGGGAATATGACCTGACTAGACCATGGAGAGCTGTGCAGGAAGCATCTTACGCTTACAGCTGAAGGCCATATGTTTCACAGAAGCCACTCTAGTAATGGAGTTTAGTGGAGAGTGGATTTTTTTTTTTCTAATCAAAGTACAAGACTTGGGGTATAGCTCAGTTGTTTGACATGTGTGAGGCTCTGGGTTCAATTTCTAGCACACAGATACATTCCAAAGTGGTATAGATCTTAGGTGTCTGAAAAAAATTTTTGAAGGCCCACTAAAAGATACTTGAAATGAACCTCTGGCCTCCATGTGTGCATACACACACACACACACACACACACACACACACATACATACACACACACACACACACACACACACACACACACGTCTTCTGAGTAAGAACTTAACTAGAACATAGCACCAAAAGGCCAGATTGATGCAGGGATTCTTTGGGATATTGGTTTCTGTCCCTTTGAACCTCATTTCGTTTCTCATTCTGTTCGAGTGAGAGCACATTATGTTTATTTTAGGATACTAGACAGTGTT
>VZQC01014591.1:1210668-1234744 GCA_009823505.1 Rhizomys pruinosus | reverse complement strand
AAAAAAAAAAAAAAAAAAAAAAAAAAAATCAGAAACAAAAAATGTCTGGTCCAAGTGCTTTGTAGTACATCCATGAAGAATGTTCAGCGTACACTATTCTGCTCATAAGATAAACTATGGTACTTTTTCATAGGTTGTCAGGGACTGAAGAATGAGGAACTACATGTTATTCATTATAGCCTTTGATTATGGGCAGAGTGGGGGGGTACATTTGGCAAATCTAGGATTCTCTGATCTCTTGCTCTACAGCAGCTTTATCTAAACCTAAGTCTTGTGACACTGAGTACCATTGCTGACCCAGCCTGGGTGGCGGGCATCTGTTATTACCAACATTTACCTGACCGGTAGGTACATCTGATCAACAAAGAAGACGGCACATTTTAATCTCTTTGGATAATCACAGAAAATTGCAGTCTATAGTCTTTATTACTGGATTCAAGGTTAGCAATAGACTGTTTTAAATCCTAACCACTTATTTCGGTCATTTTTTCCTAGTCTGGAGTTCTGGGAAGGTACTTTTTTTTTTTTTTTAATTTTTATTAATTTTATTTATTTCTTTATGTGTATGAATATACTGTCTGCATTGTAGGTGTGTGCACCCTGTCGTTAATTGTCGCTGAGGTCAGAAGAGGGTCTCGGATTCCCCTGGAATTGGAGTTTCAGACGGTTCTCAGCTGCCATGTGGGTGCTGGGGATCGAACCCGGGTCCTCTGTAAGAGCGGTCGGCGCTCTCAACCACTAGGCCATCTCTCCAGCCCTGGGAAGGTACTTTGAAAACCTGATATGAGATATGGGGTGACCATCTCAGCAGTGGCAATCCTTTATTATGTCTGTGTTCCCTGGGATTTATTGACTACGACTCTCTGTGACTGTAATCATCTGACCAGTACCAGCATCTTGACTTTTAATTTGGTTAATTTTATTTTCTTTAAAGAGGAAAAGAAGCACAATTAAATCTTGGCCTCCACAGACACAGTAAAGCTTACGTGTGAATCTACTCTTAGGGCTCCACATTAAATGTCTGAAGTAAGCGGATTAAGTGACCACGTGCTCATCTTTAATGTTTTTGCATCATAAAGATCAAGACTTCTGTATGGCATTGCTGGGTTTCAGGGGCTCACTGGAGATCCGTAAATCTGAATGCTGCCTTTACTTTTTCCAGTCTGGTAACTATGATTCTTGGAGATGAAACAAGGAAGCAATATAGTGCTAAGCAAGCATCCTCCACTTCCTTTGTCTTCCTGATCCATGTACTTTATTCCATGTGTCAGTGTTTACATTACATACTTACTGTATTTTCTGTGAATGAAGAGTTAAATCTTGGCAGTTTGATATCTCAAGGTCCCCTTTTGCATTTGCATTCAGCTTCTCATTTTCAGAGATTGGAAGCAGTGAAATTCCTTTTTTCTTCATCCCCATATTCTGCCTTTTCTAGCTCAGGAGCCCAAAATGTTTATCCTGAAAACTTCAGAAGCCTTTTGGAAGCACAGTGAAAGTTTTTTTTTTTAATTAATTTTATTTATTTCTGTATGTATGAATGTACTGTCTGCATGCAAGTCTGTGCACCCCTGTCGTGCAATGCCGCGGAGGTGGGAAGAGGGTGTCGGATTCCCCTGGAACTGGAGTTCTCCTGGAATTGGAGTTTCAGATGGTTCTCGGCCGCCATGTGGGTGCTGGGGATCGAACCTGGGTCCTCTGCAAGAGCAGTCGGCGCTCTTAACCGCTTGGCCATCTCTACAGCCCCTGAAAGTTAGTTTTATTCCTCCTGTGGAGAAACCAAGCACAGTAGGAATTAAATTTGAACGTTGTGTTTCAAAGAGCTGGCATTCCCGGATCCACTGTAAGTTTTTGGATTGAGGCTCTCTGGAGTATGAGAGTCTAGTTTTTTTTGAAGGAACATTGATCAGTTATATCTGACATTTGGATATTTTTTCCTTTTTGGAAGAGGGAGTTTTCAGAGGAATAAAATTTTTTTCTGAGAGCCGGGCGTGGTGGCTCACGCCTTTAATCCTAGCACTTGGGAGGCAGAGGCAGGAGGATCTCTGTGAGTTCAAGGCCAGCCTGGTCTACAGAGTGAGTTCCCGGACAGCTGGGGCTACAGGGAGACCCTGTCTCAAAAAGACCAAAAAAAAAAAAAATTTTTTTTTTTTCTGAGCAAGTTCCATGTAGCATTCCTTTCTCCTATGTCACTCCTAATTATCTGGCTTTGTAAGATGGCTTTGCTTCTTCCATAGGATCCCAGATGCCCTTGACACTTGGTTTATTTCTCCCGTGTTGTTTCAGGGGAAAATGCTTTTATTACTTTAGTTCCAGGTGGGAAAAGGCCACAGCAGTCAGTCCATTGCTCCTGTGTAGAACGCCACCTTTTCCCCCATTGATCTGTTCCTCTCCTTCTTTAACCAAATCTTTCTTCTCGGAAGCCTTTCTAGACTTCAGACTCAGCATGATTTCTCTTTTTTACCCTTTGAATACATGCCCTGTATGAGGGGTGTACAACCTTAGCATAGAAACTTGGTAAACCTGTGTCTCAAGAATGTTGCTGGCATGCAGGGGCAAGCTCCTTTTCAGACTCCTGTGTATTCCGAGTTCAGCCATTTCCTGAACATCTTGACACTGTACATTTTTACTGACAGAAGGAAAAGTAGAAATATACCTGCAACTTAAAACTATTCCTTTCCGTTTGTCAAGGATTCTGCAGTCCAGGCTGCCCTGGATTGGCCTAGGATTTGCAGCAGCCCTCCTGCCTCAGCCTCCCAAATGTTGGAATTAGAGGCGTGAGTCACAAGGCTCAGCGTGTTGCTATGAATTCTTAGATCCAGAAAATATAGAAGTTATAAGTCTCAGGAACTCTGAGGACAGCTCATAAGCTGCTTATTATATACATAGTTTAGCTGTTCTCAACACCATAGACTTCAGCACACAGCCAGATTCCTCAAGGTTGCTTCTAGAAGAAGAGGGCACTTTTGAAGTGTGTATGTATATTTCCTGATAGGAATATAGCATAGATGACCATCTGAGTGAGTCTGGCTTAGGAAGCTTGAGGCAAGTGTGAGGAGTGAGAGTTTAGGGCCCTGTGACCTGCCCTGTGTTCTGCTAGGAAGAGGACAGTTTGCAAGACATTCAGAGCAAGTAATACTTGAAAGCTGAAAGCTGCTTTGGGTCTTTCCTGCTGTGGAGTTCAGCTCAGACCTGACATTTAAACAAATTTTAGCCAACAAACTTGACAAGTGAAATAAGGGAAGGTCACATTAGGGATGTGAGATTATAGAGCTTTAGTGATAAGGACCTGCTGGGAATTTCCTGTTAGAGCTTCGTTGAGTAAATAGCTTGTGTTTAAATAAACTCTTTTTTTTTCCCTTGAAATTCAAGTATCTTTGTAAGATACTTCAAAGTGAGTAGGGAATTTTGTATTCCCCCTTCCCCTTTTTTATCCTCTCTACTTTTGGGGCTATAATTTCTTACCTGGAGATAGAAAATATAAACCAGGTAGCATTTGCTGGCCCTGATAAAGTGTACAGTAATCATGGGTTCTAGACAGTGCCTGCCGTAAGAGGGCACTTTGATCTCTGTTTGCCTGCAGAAACAGGTGGGCAACTGATACCCTTGGCCTTTGATCAGCCATTTTAACTCACCAGTCCTAAGTTGCCAGAGGAGGAGGCCATTGTGTTCAATGCTGGAGAAAATGAACACTGATAAAGCAGCGATTCTCAACCAGAGCTGCATGACAGACACATGGGTTGCTTTAAAAATGCCAGATTGACACCCTTACCACCCCTCCGAATTCTGAGTTAGTAGCTAAGGATGAATACAGGCAGCATTATTTTTAAAAACTCTCTTGCTGATTTTCCTAGTATGCAGTTGGAATTGATCTGCTGCTCTGGATAACTAGGTAAACATCACCCAGGAGACGGCAGGTACCCAGGCAGACAGAAGGCTTAGGGTCCTTTCCTACCTGTAACCTCCTGCTCACCCAGGCCTAATCTGGATCTTTCTCCTCTCTAGGCCCCCTTTCTCCCAGCTTATTAAGCCTTACCTACTCTGTTTCCCATGCCCCCAACCAGCCTTTCTTGTTGGGAAACATAGGGTGCTGAAGTATGCTAATAGTTCTCTTCCCATTTGATCTATCTGTACATTGAATGGTAACACATCTGGAAAAAAATGACTACCATTTTGCCATCTATGTGTCTGTCTATTTATTTGTTAGGTGTGAAGAGAATGGTTGGGTAGGTAGACCCAGCCTTCGGGAAGAGTCCCGGTCTTTACCCTGTGCCTTGGCCTTGCGTAGCCTCATCGGATCAAGGACCCATAGTTGCATTGAGCAGGACAAGGGGAATAAAATGTGTGTGGGTGTTGTCATCCTTCCTGCTCAGGGTACACTGGGAAGATGGCTTTGTATAGGTATTAAGACCTATTAGCTCTTCACTGGAGATGAGCATGGTGAAGCCCCCACTTTCTCTTTGTTGTTGGGCGACTGGTTTGCAGACAGCTTCTCCAGCACTGCTGCCACCAGGCTGAGACATGAGAGTAAAGGTGAATTTCATTTTGGGGAATTGACCTGATGTGTGTTCACTTGGCCTCCAAGAAGACAGCATTACCATTCAGGAGTTGGTGGTGCTTATCAGTTCTCTCTGTACAGTACGCCTGCCTCCGAGTCCCCCGGCACTTCCTGTGGGTGTTCCCATTCTTTTTTTTTTTTTTTNCTGCACGACACGGGTGCACAGACCTACATGCAGACAGTACATTCATACACACACAAAAATAAATTTTAAAAAAAGTTAAATAAAAAAAAAAATCTACCAGCTCTTTGGGCTGGAGAGATGACTTAGTGATTAAGACCACTGACTGCTCTTGCAGTGGACTCAGTTTCAATTCCCAGAACCCACATGACAGATGGCAGATAACGACCATATATGTAACTCCAGTTCCAGGAGATCTGATGCATTCTTTAGACCTCCTAGGGCATTGCATTACACAGATGCACTTACACATGTGTAGGCAATACACTCATACACATAAAAAATAAAAAAATAAATATGACATTTTAAGAATCTACCAGCTTTTTTCCTTGCCAAAAAAAATACATTGCTGGGGTTAGAGAGATGGCTCAGTGTTAAGAGCACTAGCTTTTCTTGCAAAGAACCCACGTTCAATTCCCAGCATCCACGTGGCAGTTAACAACTCTCTGTAATTCCAATTCCAGGGGAATCCAATACCCTCTTCTGACTTCCATGGTCATTGCATGACATGGATGCATGCACTCATACACATGCAGGCAATATACTCATATACATAAAATAAAGATAATAAATATCTTTAAAAAGACAATGTTTTGCTCTGAAAAGAGAATGACCCTTTAAGATTAGGAAATTGCAAGAGCAGAGATCATTTCTCAGACACACCCAAGCTCTTCTTGGACCACTGTAATAGAACAGTAGAATGTGACTCCTGCAGAGGGCACATATATGAGCATGGATGTTGTCCTGTCTTGGGCACTTAAATGTGAATATTAAGATAAATATGGCTGTACTCTGGCCCTCTCTTGCGATTTCTCAAAGTGCTCTATCTGTCTGTGTTGCCAGCCTGCCACTTCCATGGGCACTCAAAAGGACTTTAGAATAGGCCCAGGGGCTGGAGAGATGGCCTAGCGGTTAAGAGCGCTGACCGCTCTTACAGAGGACCCGGGTTCGATCCCCAGCCCCCACATGGCGGCTGAGACCGTCTGAAAACTCCAATTCCAGGAGAACCCAGTTCCAGGGAATCCGAGACCCCTCTTTGACCTCCGCGGCGTTTGCACGACACGGGTGCGCAGACTTGCTTGCAGACAGTACATTCATACACATACAGAAAATAAATAAAAATTAATAATAAAAAAAAAATTTAGAATAGGCCCAGAACTGAACTCTTAGTAACATGTTAAATCTTGTCCTTTTAAAAAGTGAATTTTGCCCGGTGTGGTGGCACAAGCCTTTAATCCTAGCACTCAGGAGGCAGAGGCCGGCATATCTTTGTGAGTTCAAGGCCAGCCTGGTCTACAGAGTGAGTTCCAGGACAGCTGGGGCTACAGGGAGACCCCGTCTCGAAAAGACCAAAAAAAAAAAAAAAAAGTGAATTTAAAGGGGCTGTAGAGATGGCTTGGCAGTTAAGACCACTGGCTGCTCTTTCAGAGGACCTGGGTTTGATTCCCAGCACCCACATGGCAGCTAACGTTCCTAACTCCAGTTCCAGGGAAATATGACATCATCTTCTGACCTCTGTGGGCATTGCACAACACAGGTGCACTTACATGCATGCAGGCAATACACTCATACAGATAAAAATAACAAATAAAATATTTTTTAAAGTGAAGTAAAATGATATGTTAAAATAAGAATCATTTGCATCCCTTTATCACTTGAATTAGTAATTGGAACCATAATAAAACCTCTTCTTCTTCCGTAGTTGGCGGCATCTACACTGTGATTCAGACTAAAACCAAAACCACAGCAGATGAATGGGGAGAAAATTACTTTCTGGTAGGTCCATATTTTGAGCATAATATGAAGACTCAAGTGGAACAGTGTGAGCCCACCAACGATGCTGTTCGAAGAGCAATGGACGCGATGAATACGCACGGCTGCCAGGTAAAAGGTTCTGGATGGCACTTTAATCTGTAACTCTGTCAGTAAGAATGAAAAGACTGTAAAATGGTTTTGGATTGACATGCTCTTGTAAATTGGCCTATTGTTAAGTATAGGTGAGTTATGAGCAATTTATATTTTAAATAGAAATACAGTATCTAGCAGACAGGGAGAAGTTGAAAGTTCAGAATAAATGAATGATGGAATACAGTAAAAGCCATTAAGAATGGAGAAGAGGGGAAGATCCAAAGCACAATGGAAAGGATCATTTGTCAGCTCTTTCATGTCAACAGGAAGTAAAGGACGAACACAAGTACTTGAGTTCAGGACAGTTTCCCCGATGTCTTTGATGATCTTTCTGGAGCAGGCATTAAAGACACCTCCTGTGAGTTAGGAGCCAAATGTTGAAATAAGAGAATGTGAAGGAGAATTCAGAAGGAATTCTGAAAGACCATTGGAGGAGTATGTAAAAAGATTTCTAAACACCACCGAAGTGGAGTCAGTATATTCTTAGTAACATAAATGTACTTGGCTTTCACTTCCATTAGCAGCAATCAGCATCCTGAGTGAAAGTGTGGGAAACTGAGCAGCCAGGGAGCCACAGGTGTTAATCCAGCATTTAAAAATGAGCAAGATGGCACAGTAAATGGAATGATTTTGAGAGTGATTAAATTAAGGGTTAAATTGACCTACTGTGCCTTCTGAAATGAACAGGAACAAAATGGTGCCAGAAAAAGAGGTGACAAAAAAGAGAAATGGAGTTCTAGGAGCCTGAGGTCTAAAAGAGAAACAGGAACACACACACACACACACACACACACATGCATGCACATGCACACACAGAGAATTGGAACATAAAGCTTGTGCTCTAGTGACAAGATGCTAGGGTGGGATATTTCAGAGAATTCACAGAAAGAACAACTCCAGTTGTACAAGGCTGGGAATATAGGCATGAGTAGGGGGTTGGGGCTGAAATCAGATGATGGGAAAGTTCTTTGATGCTAATAAGATCAAGCAGCTTTGGAGCCTGTGTGGAGAACAAAAATAGTGGGGAGGTTGCCTAGGAAACAGTTAAGAAAAAAAAATCCAAGCGATTAATTTTTAATGGATAGGTCATTATTTGCATAGCACAATTTTCAAAAATAACTTGTGGTTGTTTAGATGAGAAACATCTCCTATGTGCTCGAGTATTGACATGTTGTCCCCAGTTGGTGGCACTGGTGGGAGGACACTGAGTCTTTAGAAGGTAAAATCGTTGCAGAGGAAATATGTCACTGGGGGCGGGCTTTGAGTTCATAGCCTGTCCACTTCCAATTTGCTCTCTCTCCTTCCAGTATGTGGTTCAGGTGTGGGCTCCCAGGTTTCTGCTTCTGCCGCCGTGCCTCCCCTGCCATTATGGGCTCATCTCAAACCATAAGCACAGATAAACTCTTCTTTAAGTTACCTTTGGCCGTGGTGTGTCATCACAGCAAGAGAAAGCTATCAAAACATAATTTATACACAACAAATACATACCTTAAATTACAGGGAAATTTAAGAAAGAGTAACATTCAGACTAATATCAGGAATGGGCTCCTGGGGTAAAATATGAGAAATTCCTCCCTCTGGACACCTGTGAGTAGTGGGGTCTGAGAGGAACACTCAAGATTTACAGAACACAATGTGCAGTTTGTAAAAGTCTGTGAGGGACCGGAGGATAGATCAGCAGTGAAGAACACCTGCTGCTCTTGCAGGGACCCAAGTTTGGTCCCTAAGTAACCATATGAGGTCGTTCATGACTCCAGTTCCAGGAGATCCAACGCCCTCTTCTGGCCTCCTCAGGCAACTGCACACACATGTGCACACACATACACATATATAAACACAAATCAAAATAAATCTTAACAACAAGAGTCTGTGAGATCCAGGGAAAACTGGGGAAATATTTGAGAGTGAGAACTCTACAGCTGATGCTAAGGAACAATAGAGGTCTGCATGCTGTTACTACTGAGGGACGTGTAAAGGGAATATTAGAAGAGGCTGTGAGCAGACGGAGAAGAGGACCCAGAGGCACGGTAGGATCTGTAGATTCTAAACATGGGAGATATGTATCCCGATTAACTTGGCCAAGGACTTCAGGTGCCTCAAAACCTTTGTGCTTATCCAACTTCTGCCTTTTTTTCTTAGTGGTCCCTAAGGAATAAGAGCTTGGGAAGTGATACCATCCCTTGAGAGAAGTGGAACAGAAGACAGTCACTGGGAACTCAGCTGAGGATGGTGGGATGCTAGATGAATGTTTTGGGGTTCCTTTTATATTTTATTGATTTCTGATGTAGGGCTGTTTCTACTTGGCTTTCAAAAAACTGACTAGAATTAAAGAGGCCAGTTCTAGTTCCTGCTTACACTGTCTGCAGTCTTCCATAGTTTCAGCCTACAGGGTCATGAGCCACAGATAAGGCAGTTAGTAGATGTTTGTTGACTAAATATGTAAGTAAATAAGTGCCCCCCCAAAGAACACTACTGAAAATTCAAAAGCAAAGGGCAGCATGCTAAATACTGAACTACAGTGTTTAAGCAACATAACTGGGCTCTTTCTAGATAGGCCAAGGCTTAGATGGGGGAGAGACGTCATCAGATGTGTCTGAGTCATGTGAGATGAACTGATGAGCAAATTGGGCTTCTAAACTGCACAATTCAGCCTCTAGTGGGGGGAGCCTTGGAGGTTAAAGTATAAGCAATATGGATGTTTCCAATTTTCTAGAGAGACCTGAATCCACACTTAATTCCAGAAATGATTTGAAGTGGGCAGTACAATTGAATATCATGTTATAGGATGATAAACATTAAAATAAAAATCAAAATAGCAATACAGAGACCAAAAAGGAAGTTAGAACTCAGAAATAATTGATCATACAAATGCAAGTAGAAAAAACTGAGATAGCAGATGAATTAACAACTTGTCCCAGAAAAAAAAAATTGAGGAATCAGAAGGATCAGTTTGAAGAATATAGTAAGATTTGGTTTGAGCTTCTAGATTCAACAATGTATTTTGAGCAAAATATTTACATCAGATCTCTGACAACTATGTTGGGAAATATTTGGGGTCACATCTTTCCTTTTTTTTTTTTTTGGTCTTTTTGAGATAGGGTTTCCCTGTAGCCCCAGCTGGCCTGGAACTCACTATCTAGACCAGGCTGGCCTTGAAGTCCCAGTGATCCACCTGCCTCTGCCTCCTGAGTGCTAGGATTAAAGGCGTGCGCCCCACACCGGGGAACATCTTTCTTAATAGGAGTAAGAAGGTGAATTCTGCACATTTGTCTGTAGCAACAGCTTCTCTGACAGCAGGAAATAGTGTCGTGTTCTACAAAACAAAGCCAGTGATGCTGTAAAAGTTACAGCCAACCTCAGATTTTCACAGGCACAAATTAGCCAACTGCTGGCACATGCCTACACTCCAGCACATGAGAAGCTGAGACGGAAGTGTCCTAGGTTGGAAGCAGACTAAACTCCATAACAAGACCCTGTCTGAAACAAAACAAGACAAATGTTAAACCCAGTGTCTCTGAGCTCAAAGCCACAAGAGGGTAACAATGGACAAAAAATAAAAAAGATTCCATGATCTTAGACACATGTGTTTTTAAATTTTTATTTTAAATTTCAAATTTTATTTTATGTACACGCAATACAGGCTTACATGTCAAATAACACTATAATAGAATAGTTTGAAGGACACAGGAAGAGGAACAAGAGGTGAATCCAATGTTTTTCCTAGTTTCAACTGTCATTGTGTGGGGGGGTAGATATGTGAATCAACTTTCTGGGCACTGACATAACAAGAACCAGTTTTGCATCAAGAATTCAACATGTGCTGCTCCTTTGAGGACATGATTATGAAAGTTGAACTTTCAACAAAATTCTACTGACCATTAGTGAGAAGAGAATTAGACACAACTAGTTACTGAATATACTTTTGCTTCCAGGGTCCTACCCAAGTCCCTGCCTTAGGCTCCCTAAGTGATGAACGGCGATCTGGTTACTATTAACAGGGTGTTTTGTCACAGCAATTGAAGGGAAGTAGATACAACCAGAGACAGAAAGGGCCTCTTTGGGTTTACAGTTCCAGAGGGATATAGCCCATTGTGGAAGGGACACAGCAGTGGGAGATGGTGAGCACATTGATTCTACACTCAGGAAGCAGAGAATTAACAAAATATGGGACCTGGCTTTAAAAACCTCCAGGTCCACCCTGATTGACTCAAATCTTCCAGTGACACTCCACTTCCTAAAAGTTCCATAATCTTCTCAAACCACAGCACTAACTGGGGACCAAAGTGTTCAAAATTTGAGCATTCTCCAGCCATGCCACATTCAAACCACAGTGCTCTCCAAATAACATGTAGATTCTCCAAGCTCAAATCCACTTTCTCAAATCCACCTTCCTCTTCCGTGGTACTTCGTCGCACACACAGCTATGCTTCTCTCTGCGGCAGGTGCATTTTGGAAGGTGGCTGATAGAAGGGAGCCCCTACGTGGTGCTTTTCGACATAGGCTCCTCGGCACAGAATCTGGACCGGTGGAAGGGTGACTTCTGGGAAGCCTGTGGGGTCGGCATCCCTCATCACGACCGAGAAGCCAATGATATGCTGATATTTGGGTCTTTAACTGCCTGGTTCTTAAAAGAGGTACAGTTTACTGTATGGTGACACAGTAGAAAAGCAGCATACTATACTAATAGCCCAGCCATGACCCAAGAATGTAGAGAGAAGGCTTTTTATTTATTGTCATAATCATAGTTTTTAAGTATTCAACTAAATGCCAGTCTTTGGAAGGGAGTAATAATAATATCTATTAATTTTAATATCGTGTAATATTTAAATGGGATGATGTATATAAAACACCCAGTTGCATTGTCTAGATATGTGATAGATCTATAAGAAAAAGAAATATCATATATCATGCGATAAACATGAATTCTAGAATCTTCATAGGGAAAAGAGCTTGAAGTATTGTAATTTGTATAGACGTGTGCAGGTACAGCAGCAGCACTTTCTTGATATTTCCATTACTTACTAAGGACTGAGATGACCTCAGCAGTTACACAGGAGTCTTTCACAGTAGAATTTCCAAAGCTGTACAGAAGCAAGAGCACTGGAAAGCAAATTTTGTTAAATGAGCCAAGCAGACACTCCTAACCCCTCAAAGCGTGGCACTAGGATTTCTTTGCATCGCTTGAGTCACTCCAGATGATTACACCTAGCCTGAAAGTCGACTGTGGGGCTGGAGAGATNAAAAAAAAGAAAAGGAATTGCATTGGAACATCACCTTCAAGGGAGAGTATGGGCAGGAACATTCATGGGGGCAGGAACATTCATGGGAGCAGGAACGGTCTAAGTAGGCCAGCTGCTGTGGAGTCACGTCTCTGGCTGGCTAGTGGCAGTTGTGCCTATAAAACATGGTGGTGAAAAGATCAAAGTAGAGAGAGGAAGGAAATCTGGACTTTCCCTGTGGACACAGTGGGGCTGTGGTGAACGGCATCTAGGGATGCCCTGGGCAAAACCAGCCAGGGGAGGCTTAGTGTGATGACCAAGAACCCAAAGGTTTGCAGTAATCTTCATGGTTCACGTTCAGATAGATGTGGTGTCTAGCAATCGAAACCAGGAACTAGCAGAAATATAAGAGCAGTGCGGGTGAGGTGGGGCGTTCAGTAAGTAGTGAGAAACTTAAGTGCAAATAGCATGCGTTGAAGTCTCCATTCCTGCCGGTCGTGCTGTGCACTCTTAATCTCAGCACTCAGGAGGCAGAGGCAGGCTGATCTCTGTGAGTTCAAGGCCAGCGTGATCCACATAGTAGAGACAGCTGGGGCCTGTCTCAAAAAGACCCCCCCCCCAAAAATAAAAGCATTCCATGACTGTCCTGGGACTCATTTACCTGGCCTCAATTCCACCAAAATTAGTTGTTTATGTACTTCTAGAGTCACTGTTTGTATTTCTGTGAGATACAGGCCATAGTAACTTTTAGGAGGGCTGGGATTAGGGAGACCCTGTTCAAAAACAAAGACTCTTCTTTTTTTTTTAGTCTCCCTGTAGCCCCAACTGGCCTAGAATTCTCTACATAGCAGGGTGACCAGGCTGGCTTCAATCTCACAGAGCTCTGCCTGCCTCTGTTAATCCTGGGATTAAAGGCATGGACCAGCACACCTCGCTAGCTTCAAACTTTGTTTGTTTTTGAGACAAGGTCTCCTTTTAGCCCCCACTGGCCTGGAACTCACTATGTAGACCAGGCTGGCCTTGAACTCACAGAGATCTGCCTGTCTCTGCCTCCTGAGTGCTGGGATTAAGGGCGTGTCCCACCTTACTTGGCAGCTTCAAACTCTTGATCTTCCTGCCTAGGCCTTCCATGTGCTGGGATTGAAGATACATGTCGCCACATCTAGCTTTAAGCATTTATATGAATTTACTCTTCTGAACAACCACAAAAAGTAAACTGGACAGATTAGAGATTTGGAAAGCAAGATTCACAGAGTTATTCACACAGTTATTTGCCCCAAATCACACATCTGGGATTGCGGTCACATCTTTCCTTTTTTTTTTTTTGGTCTTTTTGAGATAGGGTTTCCCTGTAGCCCCAGCTGGCCTGGAACTCACTATCTAGACCAGGCTGGCCTTGAAGTCCCAGTGATCCACCTGCCTCTGCCTCCTGAGTGCTAGGATTAAAGGCGTGCGCCCCACACCGGGGAACATCTTTCTTAATAGGAGTAAGAAGGTGAATTCTGCACATTTGTCTGTAGCAACAGCTTCTCTGACAGCAGGAAATAGTGTCGTGTTCTACAAAACAAAGCCAGTGATGCTGTAAAAGTTACAGCCAACCTCAGATTTTCACAGGCACAAATTAGCCAACTGCTGGCACATGCCTACACTCCAGCACATGAGAAGCTGAGACGGAAGTGTCCTAGGTTGGAAGCAGACTAAACTCCATAACAAGACCCTGTCTGAAACAAAACAAGACAAATGTTAAACCCAGTGTCTCTGAGCTCAAAGCCACAAGAGGGTAACAATGGACAAAAAATAAAAAAGATTCCATGATCTTAGACACATTGTTTTTAAAATTTTTATTTTAAATTTCAAATTTTATTTTATGTACAGCAATACAGGCTTACATGTCAAATAACACTATAATAGAATAGTTTGAAGGACACAGGAAGAGGAACAAGAGGTGAATCCAATGTTTTTCCTAGTTTCAACTGTCATTGTGTGGGGGGGTAGATATGTGAATTCAACTTTCTGGGCACTGACATAACAAGAACCAGTTTTGCATCAAGAATTCAACATGTGCTGCTCCTTTGAGGACATGATTATGAAAGTTGAACTTTCAACAAAATTCTACTGACCATTAGTGAGAAGAGAATTAGACACAACTAGTTACTGAATATACTTTTGCTTCCAGGGTCCTACCCAAGTCCCTGCCTTAGGCTCCCTAAGTGATGAACTGCGATCTGGTTACTATTAATCAGGGTGTTTTGTCACAGCAATTGAAGGGAAGCTAGAATACAACCAGAGACAGAAAGGGCCTCTTTGGGTTTACAGTTCCAGAGGGATATAGCCCATTGTGGAAGGGACACAGCAGTGGGAGATGGTGAGTCACATTGCATCTACACTCAGGAAGCAGAGAATTAACAAAATATGGGACCTGGCTTTAAAAACCTCCAGGTCCACCCTGATTGACTCAAATCTTCCAGTGACACTCCACTTCCTAAAAGTTCCATAATCTTCTCAAACCACAGCACTAACTGGGGACCAAAGTGTTCAAAATTTGAGCATTCTCCAGCCATGCCACATTCAAACCACAGTGCTCTCCAAATAACATGTAGATTCTCCAAGCTCAAATCCACTTTCTCAAATCCACCTTCCTCTTCCGTGGTACTTCGTCGCACACACAGCTATGCTTCTCTCTGCGGCAGGTGCATTTTGGAAGGTGGCTGATAGAAGGGAGCCCCTACGTGGTGCTTTTCGACATAGGCTCCTCGGCACAGAATCTGGACCGGTGGAAGGGTGACTTCTGGGAAGCCTGTGGGGTCGGCATCCCTCATCACGACCGAGAAGCCAATGATATGCTGATATTTGGGTCTTTAACTGCCTGGTTCTTAAAAGAGGTACAGTTTACTGTATGGTGACACAGTAGAAAAGCAGCATACTATACTAATAGCCCAGCCATGACCCAAGAATGTAGAGAGAAGGCTTTTTATTTATTGTCATAATCATAGTTTTTAAGTATTCAACTAAATGCCAGTCTTTGGAAGGGAGTAATAATAATATCTATTAATTTTAATATCGTGTAATATTTAAATGGGATGATGTATATAAAACACCCAGTTGCATTGTCTAGATATGTGATAGATCTATAAGAAAAAGAAATATCATATATCATGCGATAAACATGAATTCTAGAATCTTCATAGGGAAAAGAGCTTGAAGTATTGTAATTTGTATAGACGTGTGCAGGTACAGCAGCAGCACTTTCTTGATATTTCCATTACTTACTAAGGACTGAGATGACCTCAGCAGTTACACAGGAGTCTTTCACAGTAGAATTTCCAAAGCTGTACAGAAGCAAGAGCACTGGAAAGCAAATTTTGTTAAATGAGCCAAGCAGACACTCCTAACCCCTCAAAGCGTGGCACTAGGATTTCTTTGCATCGCTTGAGTCACTCCAGATGATTACACCTAGCCTGAAAGTCGACTGTGGGGCTGGAGAGATGGCCTAGCGGTTAAGAGCGCCGACCCCTCTTACAGAGGACCTGGGTTCGATCCCCAGCACCCACATGGTGGCCGAGAACCGTTTGAAACTCCAATTCCAGGAGAACTCCAGTTCCAGGGGAATCCGACACCCTCTTCTGACCTCCAAGGCATTGCACGACACGGGTGCATAAACTTGCATGCAGACAGTACATTTATACACGTACAAAAATAAATTTAAAAAATTTTTTTTAAAAAGTCAACTGTGAAAGAGCGAGGAGGGGGGGCTAAGGACAAAGTGTTGTGTTTTTAAGTATTCAGTTATTTTTATTATATATGTGTGTATGTGTGTGTGTTTATTGTCTGCATGCATGTATGTGCATCTGTGTTGTGCAGTGCCTGTGGAGGTGAGAAGAGGGTGTTGGATCCCTGGAACTGGAGTTACAGACAGTGGTTACTTGGCTTGTGGGTGCTGGGAACTGAACCTGGGTCCTCTGCAAGAGCAGCCAGTGCTGGTAATGCTGAGTCATCCCTCCAGGTCGAATCCTTCTACGTCAGATCACATCCACCTGGGTCCTTGGTATACCAATGAGCTACAATTTGAATCTATACAACTTATTAGAATTTTTCTCCCTGGCTCTATAGTCTTAGAATAGCAACATATCAGTTAAAATGTTTGAGGCTTTAAGGCGAAAAAAACCCCAAATGAGACCAACATTTAAAAAAAATATGGACTCAGTGCTGGGAGTTGTGGTTCACTCTTTTAATCCCAGCATTCAGGAGGCAGAGGCAGGTGGATCTCTGTGAAATCAAGGCCAGCTTGGTCTACATAGTGAGTTCCAGCTGGGGCTATGGGAAACTCTGTCTAAAATAATAAATAAGTGAAACAAAAACTCCCCAAAACATAGAATCATTTATTAATTTGAAAATAAGCTTAAGTGGGTAAATGGATTCTAATTTTCAGTGATTTCTTCAAAAGCGTTTTTGTTATTGATTCATCCACCCAATGAGTACCTACTGTGCATTTAATTAATTTATTAACAGCATTATTAATGTTCATTATTTATTATTAATATTCATATTTATTCTCTCATGTACACAAAAACAAATCTAATGCATCGCTTAAAGGGAGTATTAAGACATGAAAACGCAATGAACACATCTGACTGCCACAGAGCGCTCCCCTTGCTAACTCAGCGTGCTTCACCTTTGGCGACCTTTGAATTGAGATGTGATTTACAGACCTCCCTCGCATCTACCCTTATGCAGTGGGAAAGATGCGGCTCCACGAGTCACTTTTCTAAGACCTTGTCTTCTGATGTAGGTGACAGACCGTGCAGACGGTAGACACGTCATTGCCCAATTCCATGAATGGCAGGCTGGAACCGGTCTGATCCTTTCTCGGGCCAGGAAACTTCCGATCGCCACAATATTTACAACCCACGCCACACTGCTTGGACGGTATCTGTGTGCAGCAAATATTGACTTCTACAACCAGCTTGATAAGGTAAACCACCCACCCCACTCATCCGGCCTGTTCTCAGATCACGGAAGCCCTGTGACAAAAGGTATTGATCTTTACATTTCAGCTGTCAGCCTCAGAGGTGCCCTTTTAGCTCATCAGAATTCGAGAAGGCTGGCAGAGTTTAACTTCATTCAGTGTGCAGTCAAGTGTAGAGTTGAGAAGGCTCACTTCTGTGGCCTCTTTCGGGGAACGAGATCCAGAGGGCCTGAGAGGAGAGAGATGCGGTGTAGGCCCAGCCCTGGGCTCCTCTTCCTTCTGGTGAAAAGCCCGGACTTACACCCGGATTATTGGCAGGTGGATAAAGGTTCTAGGTGTTCAGCCCTGTGCCTAGCACTATGTCTCCTCTACCATCCAGACCAAGGACTTGCTGGAAGTACATTATAGGCAGATGGATCAGCTTCTTTCTGTAATTCTACAATGCACATATGAGGTGCTTGTTGAGTATGCACATACGAGGTGCTTGTTGAGTATGCACATATGAGGTGCTTGTTGAGTCAAGCGAGATGTCACAGAAAGCAGCTGTGTGGGTGTCTGATGAGCAAAGCTTGCTCGTTTTACACACTACCCCACTCTGTGACTCCAAATCTTTGTTTTCATCTCTTTCTTCAATTTTTTGTCAGTTAAATTAGAATAATAAAAGCATCTTTTATTGTTATTAATTTTGTTAAAAAATTTGTTTATTGTATGTGTGTGTTGCTGTGTGTGCCACTTGTGTGTGAATGCTTATGGGTGCCAAAAGAACACGTAGAATGCCCAAGGCCGGGCTTGGTGGTGCATGCCTTTAATCCCAGCACTTGAGAGGCAGAGGCAGGTGGATCTCTATGAGTTCAAGGCCAACCTGGTCTACAGAGTAAGTTCCAGGCCAGCTGGGGCTACAGGGAGACCCTGTCTCAAAAAAAAAAAAAAAAAGAGTGTCCTGGAGCTAGACTTACAGGCAGTTCTGAGAAGCCCTTCATAAATTTTTAAATTTATTTTTATTTTATGCTTATGAGTGTGTTGCCTACATGTATGTAAGAGCACTTTTGTCATGCAATGCCTGTGGAGATCAGATGAACACATTGGATTCCCCTGGAACTGGAGTTACAGATAGGTGTTAGGCTCCATATGGGTGCTAGGAATCGAACCTTGGTCCTCTGCAGGAGCAGCAAGTGCTTTTAACCACTGAGCCATCTCTCTAGCCCCTGAAACTTGATTTTAAGATGTTTCTGGTATTAAATGTCCCAGGATTGTATGAATCAGATTGTGTGTTCACGGATATATGTGCTGTGAATGATACTCAGATGGCACTGTACACTTATGCTGTGATCTCCAATGCATTTAGAGTGCAAGAACATTCTTTCTGAAAACCACTGACATTTGCAAAACTATGTTGCTAATAAGAGTTGCCCTATGGAAATGTCAACATAACCTGAAGGTCACAGCATATGCCTAAAATCTATGCTTTAAAGGAAATCACCAAGGGAGTCAGAAATTCAAGAGACCAGAGAAATGTCGAAAAAACATGGTAATAGTCAACTAATGGGGGCGAACCAACCAACCATCTGTGCTGATCTTCGGAGCTGTATTTTTCGGAGAAGGGCAGGCTTTGATCTTAGAATACTCCACTTCAAAATGCCGAGGGATCTTGCGTACCCACAATGAATGAAAAAACAAATAATGTAGACTTCATATTCTTATTTATTTTTAAGGAACAAATGCATTACAGTACACAGAGACTTAGCCTTTAGATAAAGGGTTCCCATTTATATCATGCTGTCTTCAGTTATGATTATATATCTCAGTTAGATGTAGTTTTGTATTATATAGATTCCAAGCCCTTCACTGACTGAGGTATCTAAACCTTAGCCAAAACCCATCCTATCTTTCTAATGAACTGTTCTCCCTGCCATTAGTAGAAAACAAGTAGTAAAAATTAGGCTTTGATTACTCACCTACATATACATAGACACACACCTACACACATAAAGATTGAAAAAAATTTAACTACATTTTGAGTTCGATTCATAATCATTCTCACAGCAGGAGCCCATGCTTACTAGGTTTATATTTAGGTAATATGTAAAAACAATTTTATGCCTCAAATATCTTCAGGAGTTTAATGTAAGGATGGAGTTATAATTTAGTTTTGGATGCAGGATCCAGAATCCATTTGAGTAAGTTCTGACTCAGCTCCACAGACTTGGAGGAAATACCAGGAGTATATAAGAGCTTCCCTTTTGGAGAAGCAGAAAGATTAGATATGTTTTTACTCAAATAATAATTTCTAACTGAAAATGCTTAAAAGTAGCCAGTCCACAAGGACTTCCATGTTGCTTGAAGTCTTTAGTAAAATTCACAGTTAAAGAACATCGCAGCCATCTTCAGACAGGGTATGAATTTTCTAAGAACTTCCAAGATGTCTCCAAATTCACTCTCTTATCCTTAAGCACCAGTTAGTAATCTTTCCTAATGTTAATGTAATGTGCAAATATCTAGTGCTGATGCTTTGTAGTGCTGGAGATTAAGCCCAGGACCTGAGCTATGCTGAGCAGGTGCTATATCATGAAGCTACATTCCACCCCCAGATTCTTTTAAGACAAGGTCTCCCTGTATTCCCAGCTGTCCTGGAGCTCACTCTGTAGACCAGGCTGGCCTTGAACTCACAGAGATCCACCTGCCTGTGCCTCCTGAGTGCTGGGATCAAAGGCGTGCACCACCACGTCTGTCACTAAAGATGGTTCTTAGCTGCCATGTGAGTGCTGGGAATCGAACCCAGGTCCTCTGCAAGAGCGCTTGGTACTCTTAACCTCTGAGCCATCTCTCCAGCCCCCCTTCCTAACTCTTATGAGCTCCTCATGAGCATAAATTGCTCAACAAGTGTTGAGTGAAAGAAATATTTGGTGAGAAGAATGAGACCAATCATATAGAGCATTTTAGAAATGCCTACTGATTGCGCATGCTCCAGAAAGCACCAACTGCAACATTTTCAGATATCATTGCTTGCCTGTGCCACAGTCATGGAATAATGCTCTGGAAATTTCCTTGTCATTATCATTAGAATCATCAAACAACTCTTGTTCTGGTATTTTCTTCTCCCACAATCCAGTCCTTGTTGGGGCTGACTTGTTTAGAGGAGAATCTTAGTATCAAGCAGATGAGGCTGAGCTTTGGAATTGGATTGGCTGCAAGGGGGTGGGGGTGGGGGGAGGGATTAATTTAGGGTTCTGTTATGGCATTTAATAGGAATGTGACCTTCCACAGATTTCCTGACTCCTAAAAAGTTCAGTTTTCTCCCTCTATAAAATGAAGACAAAAAAAGCCAGGCATGGTGGTACACGCTTTTAATCCCAGCACTCAGGAGGCAGAGGCAGATGGATCTCTGTGAGTTCAAGCCCAGCCTGGTCTGTATACTGAGTTCCAGGCCAACTAGGGCTATAGGGAGACTCTCCCTCAAAAAGACCAAGAAATCACATAGTAATTACCAAAAAAAAAAAAAAAAAAGACCAAGAAAATGTGGGATAAGAAAAATTATAATTAAAATGTCAAAAATGTAAAGTTCTGTATGATTATAGCAAAGTAGAAACCCTATTTATCTAGACAGTTCCACAGCATTTTAGAAGTGAGGGCTGGAAAGATGGCTCAGTGGTTAAGAGCACTGGCTACTCTTGTAGAAAACCCCAGTTCAGTTCCAGCACCACATGGCAGCTAACAACCATCTGTAATTCCAGTTCCAAGGGATCTAACACACTCTTCTGACTCCATGGGCATTGCACGACATGGATGCACTTAAATACATGCAGGCAATACAAACATACACTTAAAATAAAACTAATAAATTTTTAAAAGAATAAATTCAGCAAACGCAATGATTTCCCAACAAAAATAGTTCTACATGTCAGCAACAGGCTTGATAAATATTCACCAGTACTTCGTTGGGGTCATTATAATTTGAAACAGCCTTGAGGAAAAACAATTCTTGTTTGTGAAGAGGGGTCTTCATAAGGAAATTTGTGTTTGTCTTCAACAGTTCAACATAGACAAAGAGGCTGGAGAGAGACAGATTTATCACCGCTATTGCATGGAGCGAGCCTCTGTGCACTGTGCACACGTGTTCACCACCGTGTCAGAAATAACAGCCATCGAGGCAGAGCACATGCTGAAGAGGAAGCCGGGTAACTGTCATCCCTTAGGCTTGTCATCTAACTTTCAATCCCACCTGACATCGGCAACCAGGGGGTCCCAAAGCACTTGTCGCCCTTGCTAAACTGCGTGATCTTGCCTGGGGATGTCTTACTTCCAGATACCGTTTGAGTGACTAGAGCACGTACCATGATGTGTTAAAAAAACAAAAATAGCAAATGGAAAACAAGAAGCCACGTCCTGAGCAGTGATGGTGCAGACAACTACACTGTGTTCTTTATTCTTGAATCATGTGCTTGCAGTTGGGATTGATTCTCTTCGGTTCCTCCTCGTCTTCGTACTCGAGCATGCTCATTTCTGTCCTGATCTTCCTGTTTTTCTCTGTCTAGTGTCCTCTTCTGAGCTTATACACATGCTTTGCATTCACCCCCCACACCCCAAAATGAAGTTCTTGGGGCTGGAGAGATGGCCTAGCGGTTAAGAGCACTGACTGCTCTTGCAGAGGACCCGGGTTCGATCCCCAGCACCCACAAGGCGACTGAGAACCTTCTTTAACTCCAGCTCCAGGGGAATCCGACACCTTCTTCTGATGTCTGCGGCATTGCACGACAGGGGTGCACAAACCAACATGCAGACAGTACACTCATACAAATAAATAAATAAATAAATAAATAAATAAATAAATAAATAAATAAATTTTTTAAAAAATGAAGTTCTCCTTCGAGGCCAGTGCACTTTCAAAGGCCTAAACTCTTTAGCTGCAGACACCTTGGAAGATTAAACTGTGGCTGCCACTTCTGTCTGTCCACTAGCCTCACCAGAGTACATGGCCTTCCAAACTAGCTCCAAAGTATTTCCCTCCCTTCCTTCCTTCCTTCCTTCCTTCCTTCCTTCCTTCCTTCCTTCCTTCCTTCCTTCCTTCCTTCCTTCCTTCCTTCCTTTCTTCATTTCTCTCTCTCTCTCTCTCTCTCTCTCTCTCTCTCTCTCTCTCTCTTTCTTTTTTTGATTTTTGAGGACTTTTAATACAGTCCAGATAAGGTGCCCAGGTTCATTTCAGCTTCTTCACTGCCAAACTGGGGGGCAGGGACTGCCTCGGTTTCTCCTCCTTCTCCTTTTCTGTGATGTCGGGGATGTAGATGGACCAGCGGACTCAGAACTTCACATTATCTTTGTTTTTCTTGATCTTGCTGTACTTGGCATCCTTTTGCCTGGCTGTCAGCAGAACTTTGATTTCCTCAATTTTCCAAGGCACTCAGAGCTCACAAGGGCCAGCAGCAAGGACCAAAAAGAATGAAAACCCCCAAGTATTTCTTTAAGAAACCATCAACTGCCGGGCGTGGTGGCTCACGCCTTTAATCCTAGCACTCGGGAGGCAGAGGCAGGCCGATCTTTGTGAGTTCAAGGCCAGCCTGGTCTACACAGTGAATTCCAAGCCAGCTGGAGATATAGGGAGACCCTGCCTCAAAAAGACTGGAAAAAAAACAAACAAGCAAACAAAAAGAATATAGAGAAACATGCACATAGACTGTATGCCTCTGACAATATTTTATGTGAGGGGTTTGAGCATCCAGGTTCTTCTGATTGCTTATTTTGACCATATTGTCCATTATGAAGCCTATGCATTTTTAATTCTATGCAAATTACAGAAGAATATTAACAGCCATCAAATTTTATAGGTTGAAGAACTTTTTATTTTTTTGCTAAAGTGGCACCCCTTCTCAAAGAGGACGTTCAGTAATTTTGTTTTGTTTTCTTTTCAGATGTTGTGACTCCAAATGGCTTGAATGTTAAAAAGTTTTCGGCAGTGCATGAATTTCAAAATCTCCATGCCATGTACAAAGCCAGAATCCAAGATTTTGTTCGAGGTCATTTCTATGGGTATGTTTTTTAATTAAATTTTGTGCAATTCATACAACATTTCTAGGTCCAATTTAGACTCATTCCCCTTTCCACCCTCCCCCACCCAAGTTCATGCATTTTGCCATATATGTCTTGCACCTTTTTTTCAATCTTTTTAAAGTTTTTCTATGCAGAAGTTTATTATTTTGGGCAGAAGTTTACTGTTTCAGTTTTTTGACCCAGTCCTTTTGTTGTTGTTCTCTCCAATTTGTATTATTCTGAAATAAGCATATATGTACATCACACATATACCAAAATTATGGCATCTGAAAGTAAACTGTAGGTTAATTCCATAGCATGTTTAAGAATTCACATTTTCCCCTTTAATTTTATATTACTCTAAAGTATGCATACATACACTCTCCCCCCCATATACCACAATTACAAAGTCTGAGAATAAATGGTAGGTTAATTCTAGATCCCATTAAGGGATTCACATTATAATGGCACAGTTGCTTTCAGGTGAAAAGAAAAAAAATTTTATATATATATATATATATATATATGAGAGAATAGAGTATAACATTAACGAATTGCTCAGTTTACCTTACAACTAGGTATTTGCTGCTAGCATCCACAAATGAGGGATACCATTTGTCATTTGTTTTTCTGGGACTGTATACTTACTGATCACTTAGTATAATGGCTTGCTGTTCCATCCATTTACCTGCAAGTTCCTGATGTCATCTTTCTTTACTGCTGCTAGAACTCCAATTGTGTAGATTTACCACATTTTCTCTGTCCACGTTTTGGTTTCAGGACACTTGGGTTGGTTCCAGCTCTTCACTATTGTGAACAGAGGCTGCAATAAACATGGCTGTGCATGTCATCTCTGTGGTAGGATGAGTCTTGGGGGTACATACCCAGGAGTTAAGGTTATGGCTTGGGTCAGCGTGGGTAGCTCATTTTGAGTCTTTTAAGGGTCTCCACAATGCCTTCCACAATGGTTGTATGAGTTTACATTCCCACCCAGTGGATGGCGCTTCCCCTTTCCCCACAACCTCTCCAGCATTAGTAACATTTGTTTTCTTGATTCCTAGCCAGTCTTATCAGAGTGAGATGATATCTAAAGTGGTTTTAATTTGCATTTCCTTAATCAATGATGTTGAAACACTTAAAAAAAAAAAAAAAAAAAAACAAAACACATGGGCTGGAAGATGGCTCAACAGTTATCCATCACGTGCTGCTCTTGCAGGGGAGCCTGG
>VZQC01014591.1:1189751-1209679 GCA_009823505.1 Rhizomys pruinosus | reverse complement strand
TTTTTATTGATGGTTTGTGCATTTCGTACATCATTTTCCAATTTAGATCAGGCATATTTCCCTTTACCTTTCCCTTCCCCCCCGCCCCCACCCCCCTCCCCACCCAGTATTTAGTACTACACCTTTCCCCACCTTTTCCCTTTTTTTTTTTTTTTTTTTTTTTAAGACAGGGTCTCCTCCCTGTAGTCCTAGCTGGCCTGGAATTCACTCTATAGACCAGGCTGGCCTTGAACTCACAGATATCTGCCTGCCTCTGCCTCCTGAGTTCTGGGATTAAAGACATGCACCACCATGCCAGGCTTCTTTTGGGGGGGGTATAATTTTTTTCTTTTTTTCCCCCATTTTTAAATGTTTTTTTTTTAATTCATTATTTTTATGTGTATGGATCTATTGTCTGCATGTATGTAAGTGCACCCATGTCATGCAATGCTCACAGAGGTCAGAAGGGATTGTCAGATCCCCTGGAACTGGAGTTAAGGACCTTTGTTAGCTGCCATGTGGGTGCTGGGAACTGAACCTGATCCTTTACAAGAGCATCTAGTGCTCTTCACTGGTGAACCATCTCTTAAGCCCACTTGCATACATTTTTAAGTAATTTCTTCTTTTTTAATTTTTTTATTTATTATTTTTTATGTGTATGAATATACTGTCTGCATGTAGGTTGGTGCACCTGTGTCGTGCAATGCTGCGGACATCAGAAGAAGGTGTCTGATTTCCCCAGAACTGGAGGCAAAGACGGTTCTTAGACACCATGTGGGTGCTGGGAATTGAACCCGGGTCCTGCAAAAGAGCAGTCGGTGCCCTTAACCACTGAGCCATCTCTCCAACCCCTTTAAGTAATTTCCTAAAGAAACTCTCACATCTTATGTGCTGTGTTTTAAAATAAAATCTTTCTAAAGAACAAAGAATAAATTATATGAATAAACAGATTTTCTTAATAAAATATAAAAAAAAATTTTTTTAAATACTTCATAACAGTCCTTTTACCTTAAAGACTTTGTAATCAGTTGAAAGACATGGAAATGTCAAATGACTAAAGAGCATTTCATCCCCTGCTGAAAGCCGGACGTGGCCTGTACACATGACGACCTGTGTTCTGACACTGACCCTTGGCATTACACCATCATCCAGCTGCTATCAGTTCTGACCTTAGCCACCCTCCCCATGGAAAGCAGCCAACAGAGGAAAGTGTGCCACAGGTGGGCAGCCAAGTGCTACAGCACTAGTCCCCTGTACAACAGGAAGACCCTGTAAACTTGGTTCTTCCTCAGCTCACCAGCCACTCCTCCTCTCCAACTGTCCATGTATGAAGCACCCTGCCACCTGAAACCGTGAAGGAGGTTGTACTACCAACAGCAGGAAAACATTTTCGCTCAGACAGTGGCCCTAGTGACTGGTTTATATTCCAATCTTATCACATGAAAATATAGAACAAATGACACAGAGTGTAAAAGTTGCATCCTATTAAGGTGCTAAGAAAATCTAGGCTTTCCTGAGCTCTGTACTATTGTCTCATTAAAGTTTTCTGGAACACAGATTTTTTTTCCAGGCCTTAGCACAGATACTTTACCAACTCAAGTAAAAGATTTCCTAAAATAACATTATAAGAAAGCAATTAATAAGAATCCCATCTGCAAAGTAAGACTAAACTGAAAGGGGTTATTCTAGTATAAACTTATTTCCTAGGGTATATTCCTACAGTGTGGTTTATAAATGGACTCATAACTGTGTCAAGAATATATCATGGGCCAGGCGTGGTGGCACACGCCTTTAATCCTAGTACTCGGGAGGCAGAGACAGGTGGATCTTTGTGAGTTCAAGGCCAGCCTGTTCTACAGAGCGAATTGCAGGACAGCTGGGGCTACAGGGAGACCCTGTCTTGAAAAGACAAAACAAAGAAATATATTGCTTGCACCCCATTTTAAAGTTACTTTATATAAAGATTAAATGTGGAAGGTGATAATAATTATTGTTTATAGCAACTGTAACCTTACAATAATTGAAACTGGCCAGTGTGCGTGCTCCTTACACAATACAGTACAGGGATAGCTCCAATTCCCAATTTCTCAATTACCCCAGATGCAGGATATACTTCATACATAGTGTTAAATATGGATAGAAAACTGTACCAAAAATGTGTTGAAAGTTTGATAGTGGTTGCCCCAAGTGATTGCATCATAGATGGCAATTCTGTCCTTACATATTTCTGTCATAGTATATGTGTCTAATGCTACTTTTTTCATTCTCTTTCTCTCTCTTTCTCTCTCCAATCTTTTTTAAAACTTTTTTTGAGACAGAGCCTCCCTGTAGCCCCAGCTATCCTGGAAATCCCTATGTAGACCAGGCTGGCGGTAAACTCAACAAAGATCTGCCTACCGCTGCTGCCCAAGTGCAGGGATTAAAGGTGTGCACCTCTACACACAGCTCTCATTTTCTCTATTTTTTTTTTGGTGTTTTCGAGACTGGATCTCCCTGTAGCCCCAGCTGTCCTGGAACTCACTCTGTAGACCAGGGTGGCCTTGAACTCACAAAGATCTGCCTGCCTCTGCCTTCCATGCTAGGATTAAAGGCGTGTGCCACCACGCCCGGCTTCTTTGCCTTTTTTAATCCTAGGTGTCCATAGCTAAAAGTAAAATCAAGATTAACATCTGCATATCTGACTATAATTTAGACTTCCACATACAGTCATTTATTACATACTTATTGATCATGCCTTACGAACAATTTTTAACTATGAATAGATAATACTCTCTGATAAAAAGGTTCAGGTTTTCCTTCCTTCATCCCTCCTTTCCTCCTTCCTTCTCTCCTTCCCTCCCTCCCTTCCTTCTTTTGTTGTTTTGTGAGACAGTCTCATGTAGCTTAAGATGGCCTTGAACTCCTGACTCTCCTGGATCTTCCTTTCAAATGCTGGGATCACAAGCATGAATCACCAGGCCAGGCCTCATTTATTTGCTTTTTAACTAATTTCTTTTTCTCCTCTATGAATTTCTATCCCTTAAGTTTTTGGAACTTGACTTGTCATAGAAGAGGAACACAATAGCTTGTTTCTATGCAACGAGTTCTTACAGAACCCTGAGCCAGTGGTCCATTAAAAATGGTTTGGGGGAGATGAGTGGATAGTTTCTCAGCTCCCTGAGGGTCCTATGGTTAGAGTGACTGGTTNTGCAATGCCGCGGAGGTCAGAAGAGGGTCTCGGATTCCCCTGGAACTGGAGTTCTCCTGGAATTGGAGTTACAGACGGTTCTTAACCGCCATGTGGGTGCTGGGGATCGAACCCGGGTCCTCTGCAAGAGCAGTCAGTGCTCTTAACCGCTAGGCTATCTCTCCAGCCCTGGAATATTTTTTTTTTTGAGACAGGGTCTCCCTATAGTCCCAGCTAGCCTGGAACTCACTATGTAGACCATACTGGCCTTGAACTCACAGAGATCTGCCTGCCTCTGCCTCCCAAGTGCTGGGATTAAAGGTGTGAACCACCACACCTGGCTTAATCTAATCTGGAATTTTAAAGAAGAGATTTAGGCTATTAAGATTTACTCCCAGGTATTTTTTATTTATTATTTTTATTTTTTACGTGTATGAGTGTATTGCCTGCATGTGTGTAAGCACGCACATGTTGTGCAATGCCTGAGGAGGTCAGAAGAAGGCAATGGATTCCCAGAACTGGATTTATGGAACTTTGTTAGCTACCATGTGGGTTCTGGGAATCAAACTAGGCTCTTCTGCAAGAGTAGCCAGTGCTCTTAATTGTTGAGCCATCTCTCCAACCTCCAGATATCTTTTAACTACAAGAAAGACAGCACCAATTGACCTACTTTAAATGATCAATGTCTGGGACTGGAGATTGCTCAGTGGTTAAGAGCACTAGCAGTTCTCCCAGAGGGCTTGGGTTTAGTTCCCAGCACCCAAATGGCAGCTAAGGGACTGTCTGTAACTCCAGATTCCACACCCTCTTCTGGCCTCTGCAGGCCCTGCACACAGACACAGGTGGTGTATATACATCCATCATGCAGGCAAAACACATAAAAATAATTAACAAGATGATCCATGCCACGGAGATATTTCATTGCTAAGTTTTCAAACTGCCAATTATCAAATCCTGGTTGGAAGCAAGGTTTAAATGAAAACTGAAACAGTTCTAGGAATATGGAAAGCACTGTTTGTGGATTCTCTCAGGGTACATGAAAACACTGTTTTCCAAGCTTAACCATGCTGCACGTTTTCTCATCTTTGCTGGTTGACTCTGTGTTTTCTTACCCCTCCTCAGATGCACAAGAGTGGCGTCACTGTGGTAGTGTTTTTCATTATGCCTGCCAAGACAAACAATTTCAACGTGGAGACCCTGAAGGGCCAGGCAGTGCGGAAGCAGCTGTGGTAAGCTCAAGCTCTGTGAACCTTCTCCGGCAGCAGGGGAAGGGAGTCCTGTCTAAGTACATGGTCTCTGAGGCATGTCCTTGAACTCTGGTTCTTCCTTAAGATAATTACAGCACAAACACTGCCGGTTTCTCTTGTCTGTGAGTTATCTGCTAGGTTGTGCAATGCTGTAAAATGACGGGTGTTTCTAGGAAAACTAACGAGCAACTGTGGATGGAGCAAATACTTACAGGAATTTTTAAAATAGGTTGAATGTGTTTTGCCAACAAAAATTAAAGGGTGTTTCAGAGAAAATCGCTGAACATAATGATTCTCTCCACACTTAGCCAAGATCCAATTTTTTTGTGTGTGTGTACCCAGACTGACTTGGAACTTGCTATATAGACCAGAATGGCCTCAAACTCAAGGATATCTACCTGTCTCTCCCTCCCCGTTGCTGAGCAGATCTAACAATTATCAACCAGTTCTCACACTTTTTGTGTCTATAACTCTATTCACTGATCCTTCCTACTCTGAGTGTTCTGTGGCCTAAGTTAGTCTTAGAGTTTCTTGTCCTAGCTGAACTAGCCAGTAGGAAAATACTAGAAGGGTTGTATAAGCAAGGCCTGTAATTTCAAGGAGTGCTAATGAAGCCACAGCATTGTCATGACAAATGGAGATGAACAGTTTCTGTTCTATCTGAATTAGAAATCTTCCCATGTCAAACAGGGACACTGTGCATTCTATGAAGGAAAAGTTTGGAAAGAAACTCTATGATGCATTACTAAGGTAAGGACTTGGAATACCCAGAACATCAAGGGTTTATACCTCTGCCATCACATTTAACAATTTAGACACAGTGGTGAATTTTGTTCCAAGGCTAATGGAATTTGTAACCTTTGAGGATGAATTGTGTCTTATGGGCAGTACTTTTTATTTTGTTTATTATTTTTATTTTATGTGTATGAATATTTTGCCTGCACGTGTGTAAGTGCAACCATGTTGTACAATGCCCATGGGGGTCAGAAATGGATGTCAGATCCCCTGGAACTGGAGTTACAGATGGTTGTTAGCTGCCATGTGAGTGCTGGGAATTGAACCCACGTTCTCTGCAAGAGCGGCCACTGCTCTTAACCACTGAGCCATCTCTCCAGCCCCTGGAGCAATATTTTCTCTTTCATTTAACAAATATCAGTCAACAGTTTATACATGTGAGACCATGTACATTGTATACACATATAGGTTCTTATTCAATGGGGAAACTCATTAATACACCATTATAAAACTGAGAAAGCTTTTGAGTTCAACTATATATTGACTAATATATATATATGTACTCATTAAATCTGTGTCAACATCTTTATGTAGTAAATAACGTTATTAAAATAAATGAACAATGTATGTCTGCCACACTACTCAGTTAATGCTGGTTCCATTTATTTTTATCAACCTTGCTTTCATCACAGAGGAGAAATTCCTGACATGAATAATATTTTGGATCGAGATGACCTAACAATTATGAAAAGAGCCATTTTTTCGACTCAGGTAAGAAAAGAAAACAGTGCCCACTATGTCCCATGATTCGTAAAATCAACCTAGATCAACATTTTAATTTACTAGAATGTGTTAACTGAGATCATTTTTAGATCTGAGAGATGAAAAAATATTCTTAACATTATTATTTATTTTGGAGGGAGGACGGACAAGATGTGTGGAGGGCAACATACAGGAGTTGGTTTTCGCTATGCGGACCTCAGGATGGAACTCTATGGTCATCAGGCCTGGTGGCAAACACCTTTCCCTTGGAGTCATCTCACCTACCCAGGAAAATATTCTCATGTAGTTATAAGAATAACTTTGTATATTCCTTTGGAAAAAGCTTTAAGGTCTTTTTAAAAAAATCTCATGAGCCGGCGGTGGTGGCGCACGCCTTTAATCCTAGCACTTGGGAGGCAGAGGCAGACAGATCTTTGTGAGTTCAAGGCCAGCCTGGTTTACATAGTGAGTTCCAGGACAGCTAGAGCTACAGGGAGACCCTGTCTCAAAAGAGACCCCTCCAGAAAAGGTAATGCAAATATATTAGACATGCATGAAAATTATTGTCCTAACAGTGAGGGCCACAAGAAAATTCCAGTAAAATTCATCTTGTGTTAAGTTTCCAAAATGCCATTATATTTGAAATAAATCCAGAACAGTCACGAAGTCTAAGTCATTTATATTGTTGCTGCATAAAAGGAACAAAATTTTTCTGTTCATAGTCGGTGAAGAAAGTTCTGTAACCTTTATCTGATGATTAGCAAAATCAGTGTCATTTCAGAGAATCAAATACATACAGGGGACAGAACGAGTCAATGGCCTCTTATGGAAATGAGTCACACTCCCTAATTCTTTCCACCACCATCGTCATTTCCTTCCATCTGTTTCCACAGAGACAGTCTTTGCCTCCTGTGACCACTCACAACATGATTGATGACTCCACAGACCCCATCCTCAGCACCATTAGACGCATCGGACTTTTCAACAACCGTGCAGACAGAGTCAAGGTAGAATTAGCTGGTTTCACATCAGGGCTTTAAATTTATATAGAATAGGCTGAGGAGAAGGCTCAGACCATAAAGTGCTTGCTGTGCTAGCATGAGAATCTGAGTTCAGTCTCCTGCACCCATATAGGAGCTGGGCATGGTGGCTCAGGGTTTGTAATCCCATGCTGGGGGTGGGGTTAGACAGAGGCCTCCCTGCAGCTTCCTGGCCGGCCAGCCTAGCCCCATCGGTGAGCACACAAAGCCAAAGGGAGACTGTCTCAATAGAACAACATGATTGACACCTGAGGTTCAACATCAGAAGGTAAGCTCTGGCCTACACACACACACAAACACACACACACACACACACACACATGCACACATGTGCATTCACATGCACACACATGTGTGCCTGTGGGTCATCCCATTTAGTCCCACGGTGAGCCATGTAGAAAACAATCGTGGGAAAGTACAGCACACAGACACAGTGTAAGGTATCCAAATACAGAGAGAGCGCTATTCAAAAAATGGCCGCATTTTATAGCCACTGTGACGCATCTCCCTGAGGCAAATCCTAGACCTTTGCCTCACCTCATCCCACCCCATAGGCATGTCCAGGGAGGTCCCATTGGTTAGAGTGCTAGCCAGTTCATAGTTAACTGAATTTTCCCGCATGCATCCACCCTAATACACACAGCTACACATGCACATATATGCACACAAAAGTCTATAGAATGTATTTGGGGGAATTTATTAGAAGCCCCTATTAATTATTTTAACATTTTCCAGAAAATTAATTCTGTATCTTTTGGGGGTAATTTGAATATAATGGGTATTTTGCTATCATTTTTGAAGACTTAAACATACTCAGGAGTCACACTCTGAGTTATAATTCTTTTTTTTTATTTATTTCTGTATGTATATGAATGTACTTCTCTGCATGCAGGTTTGTGCACCCATGTTGTGCAATGCTGCAGAGGTCAGAAGAGGGTCTCGGATTCCCCCGGAACTGGAGTTCTCCTGGAATTGGAGTTTCAGACGGTTTTTGGCCACCATGTGGGTGCTGGGGATCGAACCTGGGTCCTCTGTAAGAGCGGCCGGCGCTCTTAACCTCTAGGCCATCTCTCCAGCCCCGAGTTATAATTCTAACATTTGTTTACTTTGTACAGTATTACCAATAAGCACCAGGAAATTGCCAATTTTTTAGTGATAAACATATATTCTAGCTGAGCATGGTGGCTCACACTTTTACTCCCAGCACTTGGGAGACAGAGGCAGGTGGATCTCTGAGAGTTCAAGGCCAGCCTGATCTACATAGTGAGTTCCAGGACAGCTGGGGCTAGAGGGAGACCCTGTCTCAAAAAGACTATATATATCTTACTTTAGTGGAAGAAGCTGATATGAATTATGTATTTAATTTTTTTCTTTTATGCATTTAAATTATTTTTTTCAGTGTGTATGTGTGTGTGTGTGTGTGTGTGTGTGTGTGTGGTGTGCCTGTGTGTATGGTACGTGTGTGCCATGCCATGGGTGTGGAAGTCAGAGGTCAACTTGCAGGAATTGGTTGTTTCCTTCCACCATGTGGGTCTTGGGGATTAAACTCAGATGGGTTTTCAGGTTCAGTGTCAAACACCTTTACCCACTGAACCATCTCAATGGTCCTGTAAATGCTTTCATTCCAACAAATCCTTTTCACATGGAGTGATTGTTAAACATGTCTTTCTTACCCTTCTCCCCTCTTTTTGTTTTTTTGCAACACTTCTCAGAAATAAGCCCCACTGTGTTCTTAAATTCATTTCTCATCTCCCATTCACTACTGGACATTACACATGAATGGATTTAATTGGGGGGGGGCACAAATTCAGTGGTTTAAACAAAGATCCTAGTTTATAGTGATGGAGTTCCTCAAGACAAAGTTGTGTATTTCTCCCATTGACAGAAATACTAGTATTCACAACTGACTCCGCATGGGCAGGTACGGTGCTGTAACAGAAGAAAGAGGGAAACTGAGTCTGTCAATCAAGCTCCCTGAGGCCCACATCTCTTGCACAAAATCTGAGCTGTATTTCCATGGTCACCATGGACAAAGAAAGCTCATTCCACAAAGACAGTCATCACCCTGTCTGGTTTTAAATCCCTGCTACTTACCCAATTTGTAAGCTTAGTATGCCTGGGTCTCCATCTTCTTATCTGTAAAATGATGACAAAATAGCTACTCAGACTTTGAAGCATAAAGATTTAATATAAATGAGGGAAGTGGAAAGATGGTTCACAGTTAAGAGCATTTACTACTCTCATAGAGGCCTTGGGCTTGGTTCTCTATAGGAAGCTTTCTTTGTAAGGAACAGGTACCACATGGCCCTGCTAAGGGGAGGGGAACACAATACCCGCCGGTGGCCACAGGGAACTGGCCTCTCGACGCAGAGACCAGCCGGCTACTTCTGTAGCCCGGTATGAGAGTTACCTCCAACTCAGGCCCTTAGCCTGGGACAATGAGACACATTTTCCCACTCTCCGCTGTGATTTCCCACCTGCCCAGAGACTGCTGACCCCTGGACAGGAATTTCAGGCTGATGGCTGATGGCCTATCTTCAGCCTATGTCCACTCGCAATTCACTTCACCACACCAGCTATCCAGGTTGGTGGTCCAGACGGGACCTCTTTCCAACCCACTGGCTACCCGAACGAAATGCAGGCCTCCTTTGGCCTGTATACATGCAAAAAATAAAGATGATGGCCAGGAATTCTGTAATGATGGTAATGGAGAATTCGATTTATTACCTACTACAGCCTGCTTTTATAAGCCAAATGATGTCAGTTCCCAGATCCAATCACAGGCCCCCAACTCCGCCCCACTGCACACCATTGCCCCACCCAGCATCACACACCTAGGGCCACCTTGTCTGCTCTTCCTTGGGGCAGGGTCAGAGAAATCCCCAGACTCCCATCCACATGGTGCCCTGAGGGGTGCTAGCTGAGAACTAGCCCCCAATTCAAACTGGATCTTCCTACAGTTCCCAACATCCACATGGTGGCTAATGACCATCCATAATTTCAGTTCTAGAGGATTTGATGCCCTCTTCTGACAGGTACACTTACATACATGCAGGCAAAATACACATACACATAAGATAAATAACAGGATAAGAAAATTGAAAAATATATGAGGGATACATGTAACATTGTGCCTGGCCAACTGTAAAGGTGTAATGAATATTAGCTTTTATTAGGACCCCCATGGAGGAGTACTTCCTTGTGCAAATGACAGAAGGGTTGGCCAGGCAGATGTAAAGTGCATGAAAAGACAGATTGCTGAGACAGTGCATGGATGAAGCAGGGTCAGTGGACACAGGTTTGGCTCACAGTTACCATGTTATATATTAAGAGTATTTTGAGGCATACACCAACTATGAACATGCAGCAAGCACATACACACATAAATCAGAGCACGGCACCTTCTGTCATTTAACATGCACTCAGAACATTAAGAGAAACTCTGTCCACTAATAATTGGGTGTTTTATTTAATCAACAGGATTTTTAAATATTTGAGGATTGCGTAAGCTTTTCCTAATACAGATTCCTATTTAATCACTTATTTATAGAATTCTATAAAGTAGATCTTTTATTTAAAAACCCCTTTCTTTCAGCTGGGCATGGTGGCGCATGCCTTTAATCCTAGCACTTGGGAGGCAGAGGCAGGCGGATCTTTGTGAGTTCAAGGCCAGCCTGGTCTACAGAATGAGTTCCAGGATGGCTGGGGCTACAGGGAGACCCTGTCTCAAAAAGACCAAAAAAAAAAGTAACATAGGCTGAAATATATTTGTGAACAAGATGGGCCCGCGAATTCCCTCCCCTGCAGTCCAAGCTTTGAACTCAAGGAAATGAGAAGCATGTAGAACGGATACTTCTAGTGAGAGAATGGAGAGAGGAAGAAGGAGAAATCTAAGTCCTTTCATTTTTCCTGCTGCTTTTCTTTCCTTCTATTCCTGAATATACAACACAAGGACCTGGGACTGAAATAAGCCAAGTGTAGAGGGAATTTTTCTTTGTTCTATTTTCTTCATTAGAATTTTCTCTTTCAGGTGATTTTGCACCCAGAGTTTCTTTCTTCCACCAGTCCCCTGTTACCCATGGACTATGAAGAGTTTGTCCGAGGCTGTCATCTCGGGGTGTTTCCATCTTACTATGAACCCTGGGGTTACACTCCAGGTATGTGGCATGTGTAGATTGGGGAGTGATTCTGATCACATTGTATAGGACTTTATGTGCATGCATAATGCTAAAGCTGATCTGTAATTTCTACTAAGGCTTTGATTTGGAACCATTTCAAGGCTGGCTCAATTTCATGCTTTGAAGCTCCAGATTTAATAGTATAAACAAAATTAAGTAGGAATGTGTCACAGTGTGGTTTGCTATATTTTAAGTTCATGTCCAAGTTACTGCTTCATTGTATATCAAAGAAAAAAAGAATATTTTAAGGGTTATAAATTCTTTAGTTATCTCAACTTGTCCCATTAATGTGAAAGAGAAACTGCAGGAAACAACTAGCATGAAAGATGATAGTCTAACAATATAGCTCTCTAAAATCTATTTCAGAAGAATCCTTTGCAAAAGGAATTAATGGATTTGTTTCATTTGTAATAGGTAACACATACATAAAGAAACAAATAGTAAAAATTTGTTCTGGGGCTGGATGACTCAGCAGTTAAGAGCACTGGCTGCTCTGAACATGGATTCAGTTCCCAGCACCCACGTGACAACTAACAACCATTCATAAGTCCAGTTCCAAGGGTTCTGGCGCCCTCCTGTGGCCTCTGTGGATATTGCACATATATATGCACACTTATATGCAGGCAAAAACACTCATACATGTAAAATGAATACAATTTTAAATTAAAAAAAATCTTTAAAAAGTTTGCACTGAAGAAGACTCTACATCCTTACCCCCTCGAAAAACAGGTGCTATAGCAGTCTGGTGTTTCAGTGGAAGATGGGCAATACCACCAATGACCCCAGACACTGAGGAGCCCTTCTACCTCTGTTTTTCCGTGTGTGTTTATTTTTTTCTAATAGACAGTGATTCTCAGATCTGCTATTTGCCATTTTCTTTTCTGGTTCTTGAGGAGCATAGTTATCATTGGCAAAAAGAGTGATGGATTTGAATCTGTAATCTGATTAGAAGAGATTAGAAGTGTGCCTCTGTGGTAGGACATGTGCTGGGAACACGCATGGCTGTAAGCAACCCTAGCACCATTGACACAAACATAACAAGCAAATGCTTTAAATGTATTCCAGCTTCAAAGAACACAGTAGTGGTTTGCTTGCATCTTATTTCCGATAGGAGACATTCTTCCTGATATAGGTATAATTCTACTTTTTATTAAAAAACAAAACATTCAGAAGACATTTTTATTTGTAATTCAGAGAATAAATCTTGTCTTCTGTATCTTCGTGTTGTCATTAATCTACATCTCAAGTCAAAGTGGTAGAGAACAAGGAAAAAGAGGACAATAGGCTGGATTGTAAAGGAGAACTTTGGTAATATCTGTATTTTTTTGTCCTAGAATTTAAAAATAGGACTTGAAATTCTATAAGGAGACCGTGATATAATCCTTATCATGTGAACAACACAAGAACTCTGCATCTGCTGATAAGCTTCTGGTTTTTTTGTTTGTTTGTTTTGGGTTCTATCAAGGGTAATTTGTCGGCAGAAAAAAAAAAACCTTAAACATTTGATAGATAAAATATTACTACTTCTTGAAACATGACATAAACATTTATTTATGTAGTTCTTCTATCTCCCTTATATGATATATATTATATAACTTTATAATTTATTTTTAGAATAATATGATGTGATTTTGGTCTAACTGCAGAAAGCAGCCATTAAAGTCAACCCTGTGTTTTGAGAAAACTTAGTAAACACCTTATTATATACTCAGTTTAAATGGTTCTCTGGCATTTTTTTCATTAATACAAAGTGTATTGATGAATTATTTGGCAAGAAATGAAATGAGAAATGATGTCTGATGTATGAAAAAGTTTAATAACAATAAAAAATATACTAAAAAAAGAAATGATATAAAGATCTTTAAAAAAAAAAAAAAAAACTTCTGCCACAACAATAACAACAACTTCCTTGGCATTTGGGGCAAAATTTTGTGACTATATAGGTATATGAATTTTTCCCAGAGGAACTCCAGATTTCACCAGATTCTCAAAGGTGTTGAAAGACCCACACACATTCTTCTCCCTCCATCTCCCCAAATCACAAACTCAAAGAAGTGAGCCAAGAAGAAATACTTACAGAGCAGAGGACAAAGAAAGCTGTGACCTAAACGGCACTGTATCATGAGTAATGGGTCCATTGCTTTCTTCACTATCTCCTGTGGTGTCACTCCACCACACGTGGAGGTGGACACACGAACCTTATCCACTGGATGACAGGGAAAAGGGAAAATGCAAGACAGCCACCAACAGCTGTCCTAAACCTTGGGGCCAAGGCCGATAACCTTCCCACTGCCCACCTGTCTCATCTAACATCTACACCAGGCAATGCCCTATCACCACTCCCAGATCCTCCAAGCTATCGCCTGATAGGCGCTCTACAATCTTAATGCCAGACGGTTGCCTGATAGGCACTCTACAGTCTAATCCCTGCCAGGGGAACTCACCACATATCACATCTGGTGACCTGATAAGTCTCCTTCCAGCCCCACACCAGATTGCCAGGTTGGTGGCCTGATGGACCACTGTCCAAACCACTGGCCACGACTACACAAGCCTGATGGGCTAAGCTTACACACACAAAATAATGGCCAGGAATCCCCTTCTGATGGTAAGAAGAACTCATTTATTCATTCACAGCATTCTGTTTTTTTTTAAATTTATTATTATTATTATTATTATTATTATTATTATTTATGAGTGTACTGTCTGCATGCAGGTTGCTGCACCCGTGTCGTGCAATGCTGCGGACGTCAGAAGAGGGTGTCGGATTCCCCTGGAACTGGAGTTAAGGACGGTTCTTAGCCGCCATGTGGGTGCTGGGGATCGAACCTGGGTCTTCTGCAAGAGCAGTCAGCGCTCTTAACCGCTAGGCCATCTCTCCAGCCCCAGCATTCTGTTTTTATAACCCGGAGTGACATCATATCTCAGGGCCTGGTTTCAGACCCTGTGCCTCTTGTTCTGTAACATCACAAGTTACTAACATCATGAGTACAAGAACTCCTGAGTGCCTTTGCTCTCAGGGCGGGCAAATCCTGCCTGGGGCCAGGTTTCAGTGTAAGCAGTCAAGCAGGTAATTTAGCACAAAAGAAGCCACAAATGGCCTCCTTTTTACCTACAATCTCCACTCAACAACCAAGAGTAATTCCATAATCAAATATAAGTTCTGTGTTAACAGTGCAGACATTGGGTTAGGGAGATGGCTCAATAGTTAAAGCATTTGCAGCACAATCGTGAGGACTAGAGTTCAGACCCTCAGAACCCAACCAATGCTGGGTGGTTGTACAGCTCACGTGTGAGTCCAAACTGAGTGGGTGTGGCAGCCCACCTGTGATTACCACTTCAGAAGGCAGAGACAGGCTCCCCAGATCAAGATGGCTAGAGAGCCTAGCCATAGGGTGACCCGTGGGCTTGATAAAGAGACATTGTCTCCATGAACAAGGTGGAAAGAGTACCAACATCAGTCTTTCAGATGCTTGGACATGTAAGCATGCATATACACAGAAGCTAACTACATACACACATAAAAATGGAAAAAGAAAAAAATGGTAGATAGTTTTGAAAGACAGATTTTTAGAGACATTTCTGATATTTTATGGGAAATAGATTTTGATCAAAAAGTGAAGGACTACTGAAAAAGACTATGAATTCCCTAAAGACCTAAGAGTAGCAAAGATGCCTGCCAAGATTTTCAGGAGAGAATTTGGCTGGATTCAACCATGCATTTTATCCTATAAATTTGCCATGCAGAGTTCCAAGCTCAGAATGGAATGAGAAACAAAATAACCAGCTGGGCTTCAGAATAGACCAAGAAAACAAAGTAACCAGCTGGGCTTCAGCTGCCACAGCAGCTGGGCAAGGGGTCCCCAAAGGGCTGTGTGACTGGGAGCCGGGCCTCAGATCCCAGCTCTACCTGACCCCATGACTTTGTGAAGAGGAAAAGTCCTGTCATTTCTCTATGCTTCCGTTACTTCACCTGTCCAAGAGAGACAATGGCTGCCTCATCTCAAGGAGGAGATGAGATTACTTGTGTTACTAACACACGTAAAGGGCCTGGCACAGAATCAAGTGACGCTCGTAGGGCAGACAGGACATTTTCTTCTCTGCATGTGAAGACACAGGAGTTGGCCTGAACCTTAGTCTTTGTCCATTTCTCTGGCAGCTGAATGCACTGTGATGGGCATCCCCAGCGTGACAACGAACCTTTCTGGCTTTGGGTGCTTCATGCAGGAGCATGTAGCTGACCCTACTGCATATGGTGAGAGCTTTCATCATTACCTTGCTGGGGGTAGTCTGACTGCTAGCCAGGGGCAGCTTGACCTCTAGACAGCAGAGCTCAGGTTCTTCACCGGGGCTAAATCTAAAGCTATTCTGATAATGGAACTAGTGTTTATACTTCCTGCTTAATTAAAATTACATTAAAATATGTGGCCCATAGGGGAGAATGTTATTAAAACTGAATACGTTGCCTCAGAGAAGAATTGTGAAAGCACTAAGCTTGGACAAACTTTGTCTTTAATTAATCGATTGAATTTTTGAGACAGGGTCTCCCCATGGCCCCAGCTAGACTGGAACTCTCTATATAGACCAGGCTAGCCTTGATCTCCCAGAGATCTTCTTGCCTTTCCTTCTAGAGTGCTAGGATTAAACACGTGGCTCACCATGGCCAGCTAATTTATGTTTTAGATGGTCTCAGAATGCACATAGCATACCAGTCACTCTATACACAATGCATTCATTCTTTTAAAGATAATGCTAAGTTAGAAAAATTCAGTTCAGTTGTTTAGGACCGAAGGAACATTTGCATATTGGTGTGTATCTGTTCATGTTCATGTTGTGTAGCAGCAAGAAAGTTAGGATGGGATGGATTTTCTGCCTGGGCATTGACTGTTCAGTGGGTTTTCACAGTTGAATAGTTCTAGTTCTCGCCTCAGGCTACTGCTTTGGTTTGGGGGCGGGGGGATTGGGGAAGCTAAATCAATCATATTGACACTGGGACTAATCTGGAGATTCTGGTTTGGGACAGTCCCCAGAGACTCACTGATCCAGTGTAGGGCCAGACAGATGTTTGCTCCAGTAAGATCCATTTTGTTGCTCATGGATCGATTATGGTTTTTAACAATTACAATAACAGAAGATATAAAACTTACATGGGAAAAAGATAGAGAAGGCAAGTAGCTGAGGCGGGGCCAGGTGATCTCATGTTACGGTCTTTGGGAGAACCAAAGATAATAAAGAACAGGGAGAGGATGTTCTGATTAGCTCCAGTATCAAATTGTATTTTGACTTGGGGTGCTCTTCAGGTATCTACATCGTTGACAGGCGCTTCCGATCTCCTGACGATTCCTGCAATCAGTTAACTCAGTTTCTCTACGGGTTTTGCAAACAGTCCCGCCGCCAAAGAATCATTCAGAGGAACCGCACTGAGAGGCTCTCAGACCTTCTAGACTGGAGATATTTAGGCAGAGTAAGTGAGTTCTTGAATACAGAGGAGCACTTTAGGAACACTGCGTGATGAAAGTGTTGACCCTAGTTACAAACTGCAAACTCAACTCAGTATCACAATTGTTAAAATCTCAGTCAAGTTTTAACTGAATGTTAAAAAAGTTTGAAAATAAAAAAAATGTCTTCACATTTAGTTAGTGTCTGTCCATAAGGACAAATCGGTCAGGAAGGCAGGAAGCTGGCATGTGCTTAACTTGAGGCATCAGAAGTGTGCAGAAACAGTACAGGAAGTTGAGAAAACATCAAGAGCAAAGCCCTTGCTTGGCTTTGGTTGGTTGGTTGGTTGCTTGCTTGCTTGGTAGGGAGATAACGTAGCCATATTTTTCATCTACAATATAGGCTGGGACTTAACAGCATTTCTCAACATGGCCAATAGGAAATGCCTCTAGTTAATTGCACAATATGTTGTAAACATCCAGATGTCCATGGATCTTAGAACTGAGAGATTTAATACTAAAGGAAGCAACCTTTCTTTCATAAAATATACTGCTTGCACATTGTTAAACTCCAGGTGTAGCCATCAGCTGAGTACCTATGCCCAATAATGCAGGTGCTCCATACTTCCTGGGTGCTTGGAGTTACTACCTCATTTCAATTTGAAAATAGAAAGACAAGGTTATTAGAAATTCTGTTTCTTCTGTGAAGTCTGGTCTGAGTGGGGTTGTATCCCAATGTGTCTAGAAATTCAAACCTCCTTCTTTTCAGCCTTGCTGCACTGAAAAATGAAACCAAAGTTTTCAGTCACGTTTGTGCTCAAGTCAGAGCTCAGCATGGCATGCTAAGTACCCCAACTTTTCTTTGCATAACAAAACTATAGATTGTTATTTATATATATATATACAAATAACAAAACTATAGATTGTTATTTCTTTCTTGATTCTCAAACTTAGGATGCACAGATTCTGTAACTTTAAATAGATAGCCATTTATCAATGTAATGTACAGTATATTAAAATATTACAGTACAGCCGGGTGTGGTGGCACACACCTTTAATCCCAGCACTCAGGAGGCAGAGGCAGGCAGATCTTTGTGAGTTCGAGGCCAGCCTGGTCTACAGAGTGAGTTCCAGGACAGCTGGGGCTACAGGGAGACCCTGTCTCGAAAAGACCAAAAAAATATTACAGTACCAATTAATATTTATGTAGATTATTATTCAGATAGCTAGATGATAGATAGATAGATAGATAGATAGATAGATAGATAGATAGATAGATAGATGAATCCATCTTTCATACTTGGGAAAATAAGTCCTTATAACTTGGTTATTAAGATATCTATTTTTTAACTTTCTATCAATAGTATTATCAGCATGCCAGACACCTGACATTAAGCAGAGCTTTTCCAGATAAATTCCACATGGAGCCCATGTCACCACCAACGGTAACTATTTAATGCATTTTTGTTTGTTTTGAAAGTGAAATTTCTTATTTGACAGTTCTAACAATACCTGGAAGTTCTAACAATATCTGGAAGTTCTAACAATATCTGGAAGAAGCTAAGCACACTAGTGTTGTGCTTTTATAGTGTTAACTCAAAGTGAAGGACAGAGGCATTCACAAAGCAAAATGCCTGCGAGTCCAAGATTTATAGTTATCCTAGGGTACAGGTGAGGTGTGGGCCAGTGCACACCATCACAGAAGCACCTCTGCACTGTGATTTTCTCTGCCTCAGTGCTTTGAGTGGCTCTGTTAGGCATCCGTTCTGAGAGTGGTTCAACAGTAAACTGGGCTGAATTATCATGATTTGCCATCCAAGGAAGTGTGTAACTATAGACTGACCATTCTGCAAGAGCGAACTAGAGGAGATTCAAGCTCAGGGTAGGAACTGGATCAGATGAATGGTTATGATTCGTTCAGTATGGCTCAAAGGAATCTTCTTCTAAAGTCGAATTAGACATTTGTATCTATGAAATTACCAATATTGCACAATGCCATCAGATTGGTTTGGAAAGATGGAAGACAGGAAACAGCTCAAGGCACCATAGCACTGAGGTATTTCTCTCTAGTAAGATTAGTGTTTGGTTTAATATATACAGTGATTTAAAAACTAAAGTTCTGTAGCTTTGCATCTACCAAGTGTCAGCCAAAGAGTAAAAAGACAAGATGGACTGGGTGCATCCAAATTTTTGACATTGCAATCCAGTATTGTTGTCTATAAAGTTCACATCTGAGAACTATGCAGTTGAGCTACAGTTTTAATTATTTTTATTTTATGTGTATGAGTGCTGTGGCTGCATGCATGTAAGTGCATGCACCCATTTCATGCAGTGTCCACAGAGGACAGAAGAGGGCATCAGATTCCTTGGAAGTGGAGTTATGGACAGTTGTTAGCTGCCATGTGGGTGCTGGCATTTAAACCTGGGTCCTCTTTGAAGTGACCAGTGCTCTTAACTGCTGAGCCATCTCTCCAGCCCCCACTGTGTTTGATAAGTTTCCATTTTCACATTAGGCCACATTCACAGTCATCCTTGGCTACACAAGTTCACAGGTAGCCTATGGGCTATAGCTTGATCATGTCTGTGTCATCATTGTACCTAAGGTCACCTTGGTAGGGGAATGCAAATCTCCACAGGCTTTGACAACCTTTACAATGAAAATGCTTAGTGACAAGAGTCATCACTTTCAGAGACTCCCCCAGAGTACCCATCCCAATCAAGTTCTCATAAGTTCCTCAAGTTCAGGTGCAATTTGATCAGACATCTCAGTCAGGGATCACTTTTACCAAAACTATTTTGCCTAATAACACAATTGATATCATACCTATCTCAAATCTCTAGCAGAAAATTAGGTTGTAGAGAAGGTGAAAGGATTCGCTTCACCCTCCCATCTTCAAATTGTTTACAATACCAGCATTCAGAAAATTGAACGCTTTATTTACCTAAAGGTAGACACATTCGCTAATTGAACAGCATTCACCCACTTATATGTTCATTCAGTTCATAAGCATTTATCTCTTCCTCTGCCTGAGGTACTAAGTACAAGATTTAGCTCTTTTGAAAAAAAAATTATTTGGGGCCTGGAGAGATGGCTCAGTGGTTAAGAGCCCTCCAGTGACTCTGGTCTGCACGTGCACCTGTACCCTTGGGCGCATATTTTCCCCTATATGTATAATTAAAAATAACAAGGCTGTGACATAAAAACAAGGAAGCGGGGCTGGAGAGACCGCCTAGCGGTTAAGAGCACCGACTGCTCTTGCAGAGGACCCGGGTTTGATCCCCAGCACCCACATGGCGGCTAAGAACCGTCTGTAACTCCAATTCCAGGAAAACTCCAGTTCCAGGGGAATCCGAGACCCTCTTATGACCTCTGCGGCATTGCA
>VZQC01014591.1:1049913-1181007 GCA_009823505.1 Rhizomys pruinosus | reverse complement strand
AAAAAAAAAAAAAAAATGTTAAAAGTAATTAGGTTGTTAAAATTGGTTAGCACAATTTTCCGCAGTCTTGGGGACTGGTCAGTTACCATGTATCACCCTGCAGTGAGCTGCCCCTCCTTCTCTCCTTGCACACATGCCTCCTTTCCTTCCTACTTTTCTACCGGGCGAGGAAGCAGCCACAGGCTCTTATAACCAGTGGAGAGCTACCAGAGTCATGTTCTTGAACCTTCCGACCTTTGGAACCCTGAACCAGAACGAGTCTCCTTACAAATTATGGAGCCTCAGGTGATCTGCTACAGCAACGGATGCAGACAAAGACACGCCCTAAGAAGACTGAAAAGTGTTAGCAAACTGGGCAGACGGAGCAATCTAATTAACTTTCTGTTTATACGGCAGAACATTTCAGGAATTCACCCACTTAAAATAAGTGCATCTGTATTTTAACAGTGCTGATCATTCAGCCAGTTTTTAAAAACTATGGTATGAAACACTTGAGATTATACCAACTAGCTATGGGAAGAATCGTTTCATCAGAGATGTTAAAGTGCTCTTGGATGCTGGGCATGGTTGCCCATACCTTTAAGCCCAGCACTTGGGAGGCAGAGGCCCTGTGAGTTCAAGGCCAGCCTGGTCTACATAATGAGTTCCAGGACAGCTGGGGCTACGGGGAGACCCTGTCTCAAAATTACCAAAACAAACAAACAAGCAAGCAAACAAACCCCCAAAAGTGCTCTTGGAACAGCAAACTATTTAAATAATCAATTTGTTCAAGTTTATGTCCCTTAAGTAATTTGTTATAAACTGGATATACTACTTGCTAGTAAATCCATCTTTAAATTCAAATTGTAATAAATGACAGATGCTTCTAATAATGCCATATAGTGTTTTTAATGCTTACATATGATTTTTTCTGGCAGAGTCCAATGTTACATTAACTTGTAGTTTTATTATTCAGTCATAAACTGAGATGCAGACAAATCATATGCACAGTCTCAATTACTCAACACTGGGAAACTGGAATTCCACGTTGCAGAGACATTCACATAAAATTCTCTATGGCCACTAAGTAACAGCTGCATGGTGAGGCCAATAATAACCATGTCTTTTCACTTAGGATGCTTGCTGGTCAGAACTCGGAACTGATCAATAAAGCATACCATGGTGATCATGCCATAATTCCAAATAATCTATTTGGCTTGCTGTAGGGGTGTGTGTGTCTGTGTGTACATACCCACGTTCAGATCATTTTAAGCCCAAGTTGACTCTGCAAAGGAATCAAGGATACAAATGGCATGCGCTTGTGTTATTTGGGTTCGTTAATGTAAAGTTATGATGTCAAGTGACATCTAGAGCTCTGGGCATTTAAAGTAGGCAGAGGGCTGCATTCCACTGAGCCTGTTTAGCTCCGGAAGATGGGTTACCTCTGAACACTTGCTTTGTTCCCTTTGCAAAGGACGCACTCTAGCAGGCAACACCACCATCTGCTTATATCCCAGGACTTTAAGACCCAAGTTTCTAGATGGAACTCAGATCCCTCAGGAGCAAAAGGAGGGTCCCAGCTCCAGGTCTGCACAGAGCTTCATGGAGGGCTTCAGCTTCATGGACGGATTTCCTCTCTCAACAACAATAGAGAATGCTTTCTCAGGATCTTTATCCCAGGCATCCTCTTCCTGGCACATTGCCCTTTTGCATTCTGCCCTGACCACTCCTTCCCTAGGGGTGAGGAAAAGGGAACTAGAGAATCAGCACAAGTGGGTGACGGGGTGAGATGAAGACAGGGTATGACTGCAGGGAGAGGAAAGGGCGGCATCTCAGAGTCCTCGACCTTCGGATTAGAAATGCTTTATAACATCCGGGATCTGGAAGACAGAGCTCACTTCAACTCGAGGCAATGGAAGAGGTGATAGTGCTCTTAGCCAACAATTCTGCGTTTCTTTTGCTTCTGGAAACATAAACTACAGTGCAGGTGTCTAAGGTTACTAGTGCAGTAAGAATGGCCCACGGCTTTTATTCACATGGTTCACAGTATCAGTGTGAACACAGCTGTACTTGGATGTGTTTTCACCAGCCCAGCAGACTGTCTTCCAAGAGTCTGCTTTGATCAAAATTTTCTTCTCTGTCTGTAAAAAAAAAATACTTAAAATGAACACCTAAAATTGGGTTTTGATTTGTTTGGATTTAAAAATCCCCTCACACTGGAACACACCTAGAAATTCACATTTAACATCGAAATGTCTACACAACTGAGGATGTCTTTGAACTTTGATTCTCTTGCCTCTACTTCCCAAAATGCAGGGATTACAGACATATACCCTCATGCCCAGTTTATTCGGTACTGGAGATTGAACCCAGGGCCTTGCACATGTGAGGTGAGTACTCTACCCACTGAGCTACCTCCCCAGCCTCTACATCTAAATCTCTACAATGAATGAAGCTGCAAACGTGGCAGGCTTCATAGAGCTCTGAAATGGCCTGGAGTCTTGCTCTGATTGATACCCCTCCATCTAAAACATCTGCCATTATCGTCATTTGCTTACTCAAAGCAGTTTAGCCTGATATTTCCTAACAGGTATGTCCCATAGGGAAGGTGACATAGGAACGCACTTGTAAACACACCTTTCTCAGGAGATTTCTTCTGGGGAGGCGATGAGACAAAAAGCAGGGCATCTGCATTGCTCACACTTTTGAAATGTAACAAATAATAAAAAGAAATCCATATATATACATACACTCATACACACACCGGGGGGGGGGGGACACCTGTACAAGGACACTGAAATAAAAATATTATAGGAGATTAGTGATCCATGTTTCATATGGGAATCTAAGACTTTGTGTTCATGTTCAGAGACAAGCTACTTAGAACATTTCAGTAGTTAGGACTGGCCAGATGCCTCAGAGGGCTAAGGCATTTGCCACTAAGCCTGACGATCTGAGTTTGACACCAGAACCCACATGGTGGAAAGAGAAAAATGCAGTCCTTCAGTTGTCTTCCATCCTCCATACATGCAGTGAGGCAAGTATGTGCCCACAAACATGCGCACATGCAAAATAAACACATGCATGCATGCATATGTACAAAAAGCATTTTAATAATTAACAAATTATATGTTTTCCAAAAGCACTTGAAGTGGGAACCTAGAACGCATCCTTTTCCTCGTCCTTGAAATGAACTCTTCCTTTGCTGTTCCTGCAGTATGGCTTTCTACATCTTCTCAACATTCCGATCTAAAACTTCAGTCACCCTGTCTCCATCAAAGTCTTTTCCTAGTGACTTCAAGACTTGGTAAGTATTCCCCACCTTGAATTTACAACAAATTGTCATCCTTCACAGACTCCTCGATCCTTCACACCCTCCTCCTTCCTTCACACCTTCCTCCATCTTTCACACCCTCCTCCATCCTTCAAGCCTCCTCCATCCTTCACACCCTCCTCCATCTTTCACACCATCCTCCATCCTTCACACCATCCTCCACCCTTCAGATAGCTATTTCTTACATTTTAGTTGCAGGGATTACGAACACTAGCTCTTCACTCCCTAGCTCTTGTGTTTCTCCAATGTACCTTCTTGTATGTATTCCCTCTAACCAAGTTTCACACAGGGCTCAGCAGCAACACTGTGCCACTACCTAGCAGCTGAGTTTAATGTCCCCTGAGTTATAAATTGTCAACCACATCCTTCACTTCAGGGATACTTGGGTACTCTGATTCTCATCCTAGTTTCTGCTTGTTCCTTACTCAGTAATATTCCCCACCCAACCTCTTTAATCCTTTGGGGATTGTTCCAAAGTGAAGCTTTCGTCAACTGCCCCCTCTGCTGCATCTAAGCCAGGAGCTGCCATTTTCTCTGCCATCTCTGTTAACTCCCCTGAATTGTAGTTGTTCCTCAGCCACGCCTACCATCAGAATAGTGTGATGGCAGGTGTTCTTAAGGAGAAAGATGCTGGGGCCTCATCCAGGTATCCTGGAATCTCTGCGCCTCATGCTAAGAAGTGTGTGCTTTCTAGCAACTTCTCTACGTAACTGATAGAACCTGTAGATGTGTGGACAGTGAAGATGCACTGGCCCCATGCCTGTATTTACTGGAGAATGTCTGTGACAGTCATATAAGGTCGCACTATGTTGCTCTGGATAGCCCAGAACTTCCTATGCAAACAGGGATAGCCTGAGACCTATGGTGCTTTTCTACCGCAGTGTCACGAGAGCTCCTATAATAAGTTTGTATCACGATGCCCAGCTGAAAGTCTCCATTATCGGCATCACCTTATAAACCTTCAACTCTTGATAAATGTGCTTGACTTTGGATTCTCCCATTTTTATTTCTAGACTTGTTTCCTGTGTTTCTCTGAGCTCTGCCCCTCTGTCCATTCCCACCAACTAACTGGAACCCTTTCTTTACTCCTCTGTGGTTTTATGGGTTTGTTACTGGATCACAAAGCCAGCCTTTCCTTGTCCATATACTCTACTCACTGGCTGTTTCAGGGATAACTAATAGAGCATCAGTGTTGGGTACACCTGGATTAAAATCTCATAGTCACTTCCTAATCGCTACATGGCCTTACAAAAGTAAATTGACCCGCAGTGCAATGGATAGCACACTGGACTTCTAGTGACCAAAAAAAAAAAAAAAAAAAAAGTAAGTGACTTTTTTTTACTTTCTGAGGGTAGAAAGATTAAATGTAGTGTGGACTGCTGCACTGTAATCAGGTTTTATTGTTACCCTGTGGCTCACAACCACATCCACCTACTGCCACCACATCATCTTCTTGCCAAAGGTTATTTCAGCCCTTCTCAAATAAAGAACACTTTACCCTGCGTCCATAACACTACCACTTTTTTTTTATGTGTATGAATGTACTGTCTGCATGTAGGTTTGTGTGCCCGTGTCGTGCAATGCCTCGGAGGTCAGAAGAGGGCGTCGGATTCCCCTGGAACTAGAGTTAAAGAAGGTTCTCAGCCACCATGTGGGTGCTGGGGATGGAACCCGGGTCCTCTGCAAGAGCAGTCAGTGCTCTTAACCTCTGAGCCACCTCTCCAGCCCCAGCACTACCACTTTTATACTTCATATGTGAGGGTGAGCTGGTTAACGTCATCTCTCCAAGCCTCCATTTCTCCCCCTGTAAAATGTAGATAGGGCTGTCCAACCCCTGGGGTTGAATGGATCACATCAAGTGCTTTGCACAGTGTCCGACAACTGGACTCCAGGAGCGCTGGATCACCGCTATTGTACATCAGCAGCCCCAGCAGGGCTCTGCGACCGTTACTGTCCCCCCAGCCTGCTGTCCTGTGATCGTCACTGCCCCCCTAGCCTGCTGTCCTCTCTGTTCACCCCTCTTTTTACTGCAGAGTCTATCCTCACGCCTACATTTGGTTTCTTTTTGTTTCATCCGCTTCCTTCTTTGCTTGCCACAGTGTGAGGCATTTGTCAGTCATAAATGAACAGGTGAGTTCAGCATGACAGATACTCCTCATGCCCAAGTTCATACTGGCCTTTCCCTGAGTTCAAAAGAATTCTTGGGCTGGAGAGATGGCCTAGCGGTTAAGAGCACTGACTGCTCTTGCAGAGGACCCAGGTTCGATCCTCAGCACCCACAGGGCTGCTGAGAACCGTCTTTGACTCAAGTCCCAGGGGAATCCGATGCCCTCTTCTGACATCCGCAGCATTGCACTACACAAGTGCACAAACCTACATGCAGACAGTACATTCATACACATAAAGAATAAAGAAAATTTTAAAAAAGAATTCTTTGCCTCCCTCTTTTCCACTCGCCCCCCCTTTTTTTTCTTTTTATTTTATGTGTATGAGTGTACTGTCTGCATGTAAGTAGGTACACCCATGTCGTGCAATGCTATGTAGGTCAGAAGAGGGGGCTGGATTTGACCACGCCATGTGTGTGCTGGGAATTGAACCTGAGTCCTCTACAAGAGCGTCGGTGGTCTTAATCACTGAGACATTTCTCCAGGTCTGAGGACATGAGTTCTGACTTTCAGCAGTCAAATAAAAAGTTGGACATGAGGTGCCTGCCACCACCCTGTGGTAACAGGGATAAGGGGAGACAGGGAGGTCTCTGGAAGCTCGCTGGCCAGCCAATCTAGCTGAGTTGGAAGCTCCAGACTCAGGGACAGATCCTGTCTCAAAGAATAAGATGGAGAGCTACTAAGGAAGATTCCTGATGCCAACCTCTGGCCTCCACACACACTTGCACATACACACCTGAACAGTAATGGGAATTATATCCCTCATCCCAATGGGTTCCCAGGGACCCTTTTTTGTGGTCTCTCTACTGCGGATGGAAGTGTTTGATAATATACTGAGGTTCAGAGCCATCAGGCTAGTAATGCAGCGCAGCTAGGATGTAAACCCGCATCTGTGAGCTCCCAAAGACTCAGCTGCCGCATTACAAACCAGTTCAATCCCACTGGTCAGAAGACACTATAGAGCGAGATGGAAAGCACAGAAGCCTAGAATCAGAGCTGACCCCAGCCTATTAGGGCGAACCATATGGACCAAAAAAATGATTGATTTTCAGCAATTTCATGTGGTTTAACCTTGAATAGTGAATACTTTTATGGAGGATTTCTGGCTTCAATGTTTTCAATTATAAAACAATGAAGTTGGTTAGAGACCCTTCAGGGTTTTTTTATTTTTTTTATTTTTGAGACAGTCTCCCTTGAGTCCCTTCAGCTTTAAAAGTCCAAAGAGAGCCAGGGACCGTGATATACACCTGTAATCCCAGCACTTGGTAAGAGGCAGGAGCAGGGGTTTAAGGCCAACTTTCACAACATAGGGAGTCTCAGGGCAGCCTGGGCTACATGAGACCCTGTCTTTAAAAGGAGGGGGTATACTAACAGTAGTTATGAAATTCATATACAAGTCTCCAGTCTCATGGAGTTAATATTCTTACATTCTCGGGGCTCCTTTACTGGAAAATACATTGGCCATTACTGAACGCACGTTTGTGTGCATCTGGAGAGAGAGGAGGCGGCCAAGTTGCTCTGTCTGAGTAGAAGGAGGTCACTGTACTTGTACCTGCTTGGGGCTTCTGCAAGGACTTCAGCAACAGGGTTGCTGCCTCAGGAAGAGTCAGGAGCTGGAGGCCTAGGTCTCGTCTTTCTGGAAAGACAGAAACATACAAGCCTTGAAGATTCATGTCCATAACTCAGCAGTTAGATATCCATGCCACTTCATGCAAAAAAGTCTTTTTCTGTTGTGCTAGAATACTAGAAACATTTGCATGAAGTCAAAAGAGAATGCTGCATACTAACTCAAAAAATTTTTAATTTCATTTTGTCCGTGTGTGTGTGTGTACATGTGTGTGTACATGTGTACAAAATACAAATTCCTCATGTGTAGGTCAGAGGACAACTTTCAGGCTCTCTTCTTTCACCATGGGGATTCCGGGGATTGAACCCAGGTCTCCGGGCTTGGGGGTAAGAACTTTTACCTACTGAGCCATTTTGCTGACTTCACACTGATTTTCCATAAATTGAAATATTTCACGATTCTCTTGGAAATGACTTCTAATTGGTCTTCTTGTTTACACACCAGGGATGGAAAAGCATTGTAAGCCATATGTAAACTATATGCTAAGGAGCATTTCACGAAAGCAAGGAGGATTAAGGGCGTCAGGCCTGGCTGTTGTCCCTCTTTACAGCTTAAAATAGGATGAATCTTGGCTCTTCAGAGCCTAAAAATGGACATGTGGGCACGAGGATTCCCATATGATCCTGCCTGGATCCTGGACTTCTTTCAACTTCCATCCCGCCAGGCGTGGTGGCACACGCCTTTAATCCTAGCACTTGGGAGGCAGAGGCACTCGGATCTCTGTGAGTTCGAGGCCAGCCTGGTCTACAGAGTGAGCTCCAGGACAGCCAGAGCTACAGGGAGACCCTGTCTCAAAAAGACCAAAAACAAACAAACAAAAAAATCAACATCCATCCCAAGTAGTTAGACATAGCAAATCTACATTCTTGGTCATATAAAAAGTAATTATGTGACTAGAGAAGCATATTTGCTAAATATACGAAACTATTCCTGATTTATTTATGTGTTTATTCATTCAGTTTATTTAGACTTTTTGAGATTGGGTCTCACATAGCCCAGGCTAGCTTCGAACTAGCTATGTGGCAGAGGATGACCTTGAACTCCTGATCCTTCTCCTTCCACTTTGGAAAGCAAGGAGATGATGGGTGTGACCCCCCCACACACACACTGAGCTTCATTTCACACTCAAGGTGACAGAAGACACAGTTCTGACTCAACTTGTGTTTTAATTGGAAAAGGAGGTTTGGAAACAAATCCTACCCTCCAAAAATGAGCTTAAATGAAATTAAATTGCAAACACGTTAAGCATCTCCTATGCACTCAGCAGTGTTGAACAGTTTTCAAAATAAGTGTATTTTTTATTCTTAGCATTTACATATCATTTTTACCAGATTTAAAATTATTTGCATTACTTTTCAAACATGCAATTATGCACGAAGTTTTTCAAGAAAACTAGCAAGTCAGACCCTGGCCCTTTTCTTAAATGGTGCTTACTTTATAATTTTTGGTTTTAAACCTTTGAGTAGCTCTTACCACTTCAGAGAGACACACATTGGAGACTTCTAAGTAATTATTTAATAATCGTTACTGTTGAAGAGGAAAATGGGTAACGCTGTTGTCATAAACACCCCGGTGCGCTTCTAGAAGCGGCCATACAGTTCTCCTACCCCTTGGGTCTGGACTGCAGGCCTTGCTGTCCCTTGGGGCCCTCCGCTCACCCTTCTGGTGAGCGGACAGCTCACCCTGCTCGGAGGCGCAGCACCCGCATCTCGGCCACCCACCTGGCGGTATCCGGTCCGCGAGGATCTTTCTGCGGCTCTGGTCGGAGATGAAGCGGCGCCCCTCTGCAAAGGAGATGGAGCTCAGCGGGGGTGCTCAGCACTGGCGCCCGCCGAGGGATAGCGGGGGACCTTGGCTCGACCACCCTGCACTCGGGCCTGGCCCGGGTAGCGGTGGGCCGCAGGCTCTCCAGCCAAAGGCGGCCTCGGGCTGCGGGCGCCAGCCTGGGAGGCCAGGCGGAAAGTCCAGCGCGAGTCAAGTTCAGGTCCATCCACCTGCGCAACGCTTCCCCCAGGCCCCAAGAAAACAGCGGCTAGCCCTTCCTCCCTCTCTCTCCCTTCCTTCCTTCTTTCCTACCTTCCTCTTTCTTCCTTCTTTCCCTCCTTTCTCCCTTCCTCCTTCCCTTCCTTCCTTCCTTCCTCCCTCCCTTCCTTCCTCCTTCCTTCCTTCCTCCCTCCCTTCCTTCCTCCCTTCCTCCCTCCCTTCCTTCCCTCCCTCCCTCCCCCCTCTCTCCTTCCTTCCTGCCCTTCTCTCCCTCCCTCCCCCTTCCTTCCCTCCCTCCCTCCCCCCTTCCTTCCCTCCCCCCTTCCTTCCTCCCGCCTCCCTCTCTCTCTCCCTTCCCTCCCTAACTCTCTCCACCCCTTCCTTCCCTCCCTCCCTCCTCCTTTCCTTCCCTCCTCTCTCTCTCCCTTCTGCCTAACTCTCTCCTTCCTCCCTCCCTCCCTCCTTCCTTCCCTCCTCTCCTCCTTTCCTCCTTCCTTCCCCTCCCTCTCTCTCCCTTCCTCCCTAACTCTCTCTTCCTTCCATCCCTCTCATGCCCTCCCTCCCTCCCCCCTTCTTCCTCCCTCCCTCCCCCTTCCTTCCCTCCCTCCCTCTCTCTCTCCCTTCCTCCCTAACTCTCTCCTTCCTTCCTTCCCTCCCTCTCTCTCTCTCCCTTCCTCCCTAACTCTCTCCTTGCTTTCCTCCCTCCCTCTCTCCCATCTCTCCATGACTAGCTCTTAGGTTGGCCTGGAACTCACTATGTAGCCCAAGCTAGCCTGGAACAGCCGGCAGTTCTGCCTCAGTCTCCAGCGCGCTGGGATTAGAGGGGCGCGTCCCCACGTCAAGTTTTCCTCGGTGGGGTGAGGGGTCTCCGACAGGCCCTCTTTCTCTGTTTCCCCTCTTCCCTCGCCCGCCTTTTCTCAACTGCCTAAGACTTGACTTCTTTGCTTGTCTGCGGGCGCCCACTGGATCGAGGTGTCTACTGGACTCGGGGGGGCCGAGGTGAGAAGAGTAAAGCGTTGGACACTTACGGGCCCCCTTCAGATAGAGCATAGCCTGGGGAGTCCAGTTCCTTCTCTCAAATAGTTTCTGCAACCCAGGGAGAAAAGAACTGTTAACAATGCAGTCTGGCCTTCTAGTGGGGGGTGGGGACTGGGAATGGAAAAGAAGGAAGAGAAAGGGACAGGGCCGGGGCACCGCGCGCAGCAGGCCTCCTTCCCTGATTCCGATCACCTGCGGGGCGCCGCTGCAGTTTCCCAGCACCGAGAGAGCCAGGAGAACCGCCAGGGCGGGTACTGCCAGGCTGCGGGGTCCCTACGAGATAAAATCAAGGGCAGGGTCACCAAGGTGCCCCCGGGTCTTTGCGGCCTTCCTCTACGCCCCACGCTTCAGTAGTTTGCAGTTAAGCTACAAAGAGTAACTTGAAAAGAAAAAACAAAAAACAAAAACAAAACAAAAACTAGAAACGTTATTTTCATACCTTCGCCCAAATAAAGAATTGGGGAATAACTGATTTATTTTTCTCAGCAAAATGAAATGATTGCACTATTTTAAAGGCATATTCTTCAAGTAGCCTGTCATGAAAATGCTCATTAAATACAACGTAGGTAGAAACATACCAGCTTTTTATAAATCAGCTAAAAATGTGTCCCAGGTCTAAAGCCGTGGCTTACCTTCATCCTCAGGTCCTTTCCTTTGGCCGCCACCGTGGTACCTTCCTCTCCGAGTCCTGTGGCCTTACAACCTGAGGCTTTTAAAAATCTTAGTGTCAAGTCCGCACAGAGGGGAGAATTCCACCCGGACAGCTTGTCAGTCTTCAAGACTGAGCGGATCTGATGACTCCTCCGGGGAGAGTCATTTGCCACCGGATGGAGGAGAATGATTGATGAGCGGATATCATTTGTTTAGAAATGGATCACACCGGGAGGACAGTTCTGATTGCCCGCATCATCGCCTCGTTTCCCCGTTAGCTGTCCAAGGCATTTTATCATCATAATTATGGATGAAAACGATCAATAATCCAAGCTAGAATCAAAAGCAAACGGTAAAGTAACTAGCTTTGGCTGCTGATGAATCACTTGGATGAACAGGGAAAGGTTAAGGAACTCAGAAGGACTTGAAACCAGCCATTCACCTAGATATCCATCCATTAAACTAGATATTTACTGAAGGCCTATTGCCTAGCAGACAAATCTCATTTTAGCTCAAGAGTCTCAGCTGGCTCTCAAGCTTACCTTCTAGTTAGGGCAGACACTCTCCAAGCCAGTGGATAAATAGGGTGATTACGGATGCTTTAGGTTAGTTAAGTGAAGGGAGACAGACACAACTGACAGGGTAAGTGCCCAGCTACCTTAAGGAAAACGAGTCAGGGGGAAATTTTTAAGGGCAGGGTGTCAGTCATAGGATAAGTTGGACCAGGAATTCCAGATTTGTATTCCAGGCAATCCTGGAACGGGAACGAAAAGGGAAGCCTGGAACTGCAAACAGTCGTGTTTGAGGGTGAGAAGACTGAGAAAGGAAGGAAAGGAGGGAGGGAAGGAGGGAAGGAGGGAGGGAGGGAGGGAGGGAAGGAGGGAAGGAGGGAGGTTGGTTGTAGAGGTCATAGGGACAGTGCTTTGAATGAGGTTGGACTGGAGGAAGTGAAATTGGTGATAAACAAGGAGCAAGATGGCTGACTCCAGAAGCAGCACAGACTGGGGAGCTGTAAATGAGTTTGGAGGTAGAAAACACAGGACAGGAAAGCCTGCGGCTGGGATGTTGGCTTCAGTGCTGGGTAAATGATGAAACAGCCTAACAGAAACAATAGAGGCTTCGCAAGGAACCAGTTAGAAGGTTTGCCTTATAGGCAAACGACAATGCATTTGACACGTAAGTGGAAGTATAGAAGGGGCAATTGGGACGCCTGGAGAGATGGCTCAGTGGTTAAGAGCACTGGCTGCTCTTTCAGAGGACCTGGAGTTCAATTCCCAGCACTCACATGGTAGCTAACTACCTGTCCTTAACTCCAGTTCCAGAGGATCTGATGTCTTCTTCCGACCTCCAGGGGCATTGCATGACACAGATACACTTACACACGTGCAGGCAATACACTCACACACAGAAATAAAATAATAAATAAAATTAAAAACAAAAAGAAAAAAACCCAGGGAATTGGAATTGCTGTCTTCTATGGGACTTAGCGAAGAGACCATTACGTTATATAGATTTTCACTTTCTGAACTGAGAATGACCGGCTTTAAGAACTGTTAAGGATTCTGAGAATGTTAAAGTGAGAAAACGACTGGGAGTGAATGGAGCCATCAGCAGAGGAAGGAATCGAGCCCTTAAAGATCTAGAAAAAGAGGCAGAGCAATCACAGGAGCAATTTCCAGGGGCTTTTCTGTCACAGAAGCAAGAGAACATTGACTGCTGAGAGCTCAGGGGCAGACGAAAGGGCTCAGGAAGTGAAGGCCCTTGCAGCCAAACCTGATGACCTGAGGTTTATCCGAATCCCAAGACCCACATGGTGGAAGGGAACTGAATTCTGAAAGTTGTCTTGTGGCCTCCACAGAGTGCAATTGCATGCAAACAGCACAGTCATGTGCATGTGCACACACATGAAATGAAATCACCGTAACTAAAAAAATTAGAGCTCAAGGGCTGGAGAGACGGCTTAGTAGTTAAGAGTACACTGGCTTGCTCTTGCAGAGGACCTGGTCAATTCCCAGCACCCACATGGCAGCTTAACAACTCCAGTTTCCAGGGGATCTGATGGCCTCTTCGACCTCTGTGGCTGCACTAAGATGGGTGCACTTTTACATACATGCAGGTAATCACTCATACAATAACAAAATTAGAGCTCAAGCAAAATGAGGTCTAGGAAATAGCAATGGCTATGAAAGTATGATGCTTTCTGAGGATAGGGCAAGGCTGGAGCTGGTTACATAGAAAAAGAACACATGAGGAAATCAGGACCAGAGCAGGTGACCTGCCAAAAAAAAAGTGTCACATGGGGGGGGGGCTTTTAAAACTAATAAATAAATACAAATTCGTTTTTTCTTTTTCTTTTATTGAATTTTTGTAAATTTCATACAATGTATTTTTTGTCATCTAGATCCTCTCCCCTAAACGTATCCCCCTCACTCCCATTCACAGTGGGCAGGTCTTCCACATCAATTAACCCACTCAAGATGACCACCCACAGGCATACCCAAGGGCCTGTCTCCCAGGTGACTCTGGATCTCATGAAGTTGATGACCAGTATAATCACCACAGCTAGTAAATGAAAATGGAAACTAGGAAGCCATTCATCAGTAGAAATGTACAGATTGCTCTATCAGTACAGCAAGCCAGAACACTTGACATTTTAGGAGAGACATTAAAAACTGTAATCTTTAAGCTGGCGTGGTGGCGCACGCCTTTTAATCCTAGCACTTTGGGAGGCAGAGGCAGGCGGATCTTGGTGAGTTCAAGGCCGGCCTGTCTAAAGAGCAAGTTCAGGACAGCTGGGGCTACAGAGAGAACCCTGTCCTTTCGAAAAGACAAAAAAAAAAAAAAAAAACTGTAATCCCAGCACTCAAGGAGGCAGAGGCAGGTGGATCTCTGTGAGTTCAAGGCCAGCCTGGTCTACATATGGAGCTCCAGGCCAGCTGGAACTAAAGGGAGACCCTATCTCAAAAAGACAAAACAAACAAACAAAGCACAAAATGTCTTTCCCTCCTTTTCATGCCAGAAACAACTGAAAGATGGCTGAGTGGGTGAAGGTACTTACTACTGACCCCAACATGCTTGATCCCTGGAACCCATGGAGTTGGAAGTGGTCCTCTGACCTGACCTCTACATGCAAACTATAGTCCAGGTGTGTACACACAAAGTCAATTAATAAATGTAATAAACAATTTTAAAAACATCAAAGTTTTAGGAAGGACAAGAAATTGAGTCACCACTAAAGCAAGCCATGAAAGTTCCATCTTAAGGAAGAATAAATAGGCTTTGTATCAATTCAGCTTGTGAATTCATAAGCAGATGTTTTACGTCAAAGCTGCCAATTTCAGTTTCATAGGACAATGAGGGGAACACTTCTGACATGTTATCAATATTGTAGCAGCGAGCCAGATGCGTCTTCTGAAAGGACCGGCAAAGGACGCTGGTCCCCAGGAAGATGCTTTTGCTAAATCATAAAGCTTCAAAAACATTCCTTTATAAATCGGAACCAAGAGGTGGGCTAAATTATTTGGTTAGAAACAGATGACGTGTCAAAGTACTGAGTTTTCTTGGGCTGACCATATGAGCAATCGTCAGTTGTTGATCAGAGGCCTATACCTTCCTCACAGGAGAGATTCTCAACGGAGAGCATTTATGCCTCCATCATCAAGATTACTTAGATTCTGAAAGTTAGCTCCAGGATGCCCAGGCTCCTTTTGAATTGAATCCACCTGTCATTGTTTAAAGTGACATTCCTTTAAATGTTTTATACCCAATGGAGTATTATTTGGCCATCAGAATGAAATGTCATTACAGAATATGATGTCAACGTGTTAAGTGACATAAGTTAGATGTAGACAAATATGTTTCTTTCCTATGTGAAAGCTAGCGGTTTTAAAATATTTTCTTTTTTATTTTATGTGTATGTAAGTGCACCTGTGTCATGTGATGCCCATGGAAGTCAGAAGAGGGTGCTGGATCCCCTGGAACTGGAGTTACAGACAGTTGTTAGCTGCCATGTGGATGCTGGGAATTGAATCTGGGTCCTCTGCAAGAGCAGCCAGTGTTCTTAACCTGAGCCATCTCTCTAGCCCCACAAATGGCTCTTTTGAAGCTGGCTACAGACTAGCAGTAGAGCATTTGTCTAGCATATGCAAAGCACTGGGTTTTGTAATTTTTGTCTTTTTATTTTGAGACACAGTCTCCCTATAGCCCCAGCTGGCCTGGAACTCACTCTGTAGAGCAGGCTGGCCTTGAACTCACAGAGATCTGCATGCCTCTGCCTCCCAAGTGCTAGGATTAAAGGTGTGGGCCACCACACCCAGCTTACAGATGGTGCTTAGCCACCATATGGGTGCTGGGAATCAAACCCCAGTCCTCTGCAAGAGCAGTTGGTGCTCTTAACTGGAGCCATCTCTCCAGCACCCAAGGGTTTCATAATTTTTGATGACAGACACCAATTTGCGTTGGCAGGGGCTCAGTTACTTCTCTGTTGCTGTGATAAAATACCCTGACAAAAGTCACTTACAGAAGCAAAGGTTTATCTTGGCTTACAGTTCTCCAGAGACACAGTCCATCTTGATGGGAGGCACGTGCTGCAGGGAGAGAAGGCATGGGGGCAGGAGCAGGAAGCTGGATGCCACTTTGCATCCACACTCAGAAAGCAGACCCTGAACCTTAGGCTACAGAGCCGCAAGGTCCACGCCGGTGACCCATTTCATCTAGCAAGGGTCACCTCCTAAAGTTTCCCACAACTTTCCCAAATAATGCCACAGGCCAGGGAGCAAGTGTTCAAACACTTGCTCCCTGGCAGTCTGTGGGGAAGCCTTCAAACCCCACCAGATACCAGGGATGAAACTACGGGTTCAGTCTCAGACACTGATATTCTTCTCTGCCAGGGCATCTGCTCATCAATAAATGGAAGAAATCATTTTCCAAAGAGCTGCTAATTATAGAAGGAGTTTTAGGAAGGGTCGTGTTAAATGAAATGAAACGCCCCCTCTGTGGGGAGCCTTAGGCTTCAATTCCCGATGAACTCCCACCTGGGTACACACTCGGCTGTTTACAAATCTTTCCAGATCCTTTTTCACCATAATATAGAGGGTATGAAATTAGTGGTTTTTAGAGATGAGTTAAGAGAAATACTATCTGGGGACTTGGGGATGGATACTAGATAAGCAGAGAAAGCTTAAGTTTCACCTAGTTTTCACTATTACTTAAAATAACTCCTCCAGCAAATCGCATACAGGCCCACATCAAGAAGATCATCCATCATGACCAAGTTGGATTTATACCAGAGATGCAGGGATGGTTCAACATACGAAAAATCAATAAACATCATCAAGCATATAAATGGACTGAAAGACAAAAAAACACACCATCATTTCAATTGACGAAGAAAAAGCCTTTGACAAAATCCAGCATCCCTTCATGCTTAAAGTCCTAGAGGGAATTGGATTGGATGGATCATTCCTCAATGTAATCAAAGCCATATACAGGAAACCCACAGCCAACATCATCCTAAATGGGGAAACAACAGAAACATTCCCTTTAAAGGTAGGAACTCAGCAAGGCTGTCTCCTGTCACCACTCCTCTTCAATATAGTGCTTGAAACACTTGCTGGAGCAATAAGGCAAGAAAAGGAACTTAAAGGAGTACTAATTGGAAAAGAGGAAGTCAAGCTATCCCTATTTGCTGATGATATGATTGTTTACTTAAGGGATGCTAAAAACTCCTAGAAATGATTAACAGTTTCAGCAAAGTGGCAGGATACAAAATTAACCTAAAAAAATCAGTAGCCTTTCTTTACACCAACAACAAGCAACTGGAGAAGGAATTCGAGGAGACCTTCCCACTCACAGTAGCCTCAAAAACAATAAAATACCTAGGAACAAACCTAACCAAAGACACCAAAGATCTCTACAACAAAAAATTTAAACCTTTAAAGAAAGAAATTGAAGAAGACATCAGAAGATGGAAAAACTTCCCATGCTCATGGATTGGGAAAATTAACATTGTAAAAATGTCCATTCTACCCAAACTCTTGTATAGATTTAAGGCAATCCCAATTAAAATCCTCAAGAGTTTCTTCACAGGCTTGGAAAAAAAAAGTCCTTAAATTCATTTGGAAAAACAAAAGACCCCAAATAGCCAAACAACCCTGAGTGAAAAGAGCTACACAGGAGGGATCTCTATACCAGACTTCAAACTATACTACAGGGCTATAGTCATAAAAACAGCCTTCTCCATGTGGCGTTGGTCCTTGGCACTAGCATCCACAGATGCGGGATACCATCTTCGTTTCTTTTTTCTGGGGGGTACTGTGTTACTTTACTCAGCCTGATATCTTCTATCTCCAGCCATTTTCCTTGTAAAAAGCTCCTGATGTCATCTTTCTTTACTGCTGCATAGACCTCCCTTGTATAGCTGTACCACATTTTCTTATCCACTTCATCAGTTGAGGGGCATTTGGGTTGGTTCAGCTCCCTGTATTGTGAAGAGAGCTGAAATAACATGGCTGTGCATGTATCTCTTTGGTGGGATGAGTCTTGTGGGGTACATGCCTAGGAGTGGTCTGGCGGGTGGGGTGGCACGTTTCATTCCACAGTCTTCCAAGGGTTCTCCACACTGCTTTCCATAGTGTGTGTATGAGTTTTACATTCCCACCAAGCAGTGGATTGAGTGTTCCTCTTTCCCCACAACCTCTCCAGCACTTGGTATCATTGTTTCTTGCCTAGCCAGTCTTATTGGAGTAGATGATATCTTAAAGTGGTTTTTATTTCCACTTCCTTAACGGTTAGTGATGTTGAATTATTCTTAAGCGTCGTCTCCGCCATCTCTAATTCCTCACTTGTGACGTCTCGTTCAGCTCTTTGCTCCATCTATTGCGTGGGTCATTTGTTTCTTTCTTCTTGTTTTTGAGTAGTTTATCTATTCTGAACTCACTGCTTTGTCAGCTGTATCTGTGGTGAAGGTTTCCTCCCACTCTGTGGGCTTTCTCTTCCCTTCCTTGCTTGTTCTTTTTTTTTTTTTTTTTTTTGGGTTTTTTTTTTTCATTTATTTCTTACTTAATGTGTATGAATGCATTCCCCGAATGTGTGTAAGTGCACCCAAATAGTGCAGTGTCTGCAGAAGCCAGAAAGAGGGTGTCAGATCCCCCGGAACTGGCGTTCTCTGGCCTTGGCGCTTTCCTCCGGTTTCTCGGCCGCCCTGTGGGTGCTGTGNAATTTTGAGAAAGACTGAGAAATAGATGAAAAGCATGTTTGGCAGAATCCATGAGCTCTGGTGGGGTGGGGGGATAGGGTGGGGGACACAGGTCTAAATTTGATAAGAAAAGAAAAAAAAAGAAATTACCACTATAAAAAAAAAAGATCAAGGCCAGCCTGGTCTACATAGTGAGTTCCAGGCCAGCTGAGAGTACAAGAAGACCCTGTTGTCACTCTCCTTGTCGCTCTCTGTTCCCGGCCGGCAGGAAAAAGGAGAGGACACACTCTTGTTCTTCCAGACGCAGTTTATTCAGGCAACTCATACACCAACTCTCTCTCTCCCCCTTCCAGTGTCCCCTACTAATATACCCTTCTCTCAACCCCGCCTCCTGCTAGCGTGCGAGCGCCGTGGTGGTCTCTCATTGGTCTGTAAGTGGTATGCGCAATATGCGGAAGTCAGCGGACACGCTAATGAGGGCTCAGGTTTGGCGTTCTCTTATTGACTGGGGAATGAGCTGGGCAGTCAGGCAACAATCAGGCGATAGTCATGAGACCTGGCCAGGGTCCAAAGCGCCATTTTGGCCAACACCCGCTCTCCACACCCTGTCTCAAAAAAAAGATTAAAAAACAAAAAACAAAAACAAAAAAAAAAAAACTCCTCCAAAATGGCTGAGCATTGTGTGCAAGAATCCATGTAAGTCACTGTTCTGGTTTTTCTTGTCAGCTTGACATAGCCGAGTGATCTAAGAGAACTCTGAGCTTGCTCTGTGGACATGTCTGTGAGGAACTGTCTTATTAACTGAGGTAGGAGGGCCCTCTCAGGCACGGCCCTGGGCTGTATAAGAAAGCTAGCCCAGCGTCCTCAAGAGAGGGAAGCAACCAGCAGCGCTCTTGTTTCAGATTCTTTTTTGAGGTCCTACCCTGACTTCCCTCGATGATGGACTGCCATTTGAAGTATAAGCCAAATAAACCCATTCTTCCCCTAATCTGCTTTTGGTCAGAATGTTCTATCACAGAAACATGAGCACAGTCAGTCACCATGGCTACATGTGGGAAAACTTAGTTAACATGGGTTGGATTCTAAGCCAATGGTACTTCCCTGGCCACACCCATGGGGTGGGGTGTAGTGATGAAAAGATTTAGCATTTGGCCCTGAGGATTGAGTCATGATGGATATTTAAGCAGACAAGTTGGAATAAAATCTCTCTCTTCATTTGAACCTCAACCTGTGTACATGCGGTGTGCTTTCCTGAGTGTATTTTCCACATGGGTCGTCCCAGGATTAAGTGGGCCCCGCCACAAATCTTGGTGGTGACACCACAATTGGCATCTGAACGTGGGGCAGAAGGAAACCTTGACAACTTAGGTATGCATACTCCTAAATCTTGCCTTTTTCTTCTCTCTCTCCTGATATCTATCTGTTGTGGTGGAGCTGTCTTTCCTGCTGGTTTCGGTGGATGGGTCTGAGGGCATGTGGCTTTGTACACGTGGAGAGCATCCTGCCTCTGATTTGGTTCAGAGGGAGCACCCAGTGCCTTCCAGGCATGTGCCCCCTGGCATGGTCACTCCTGCAGGCTATAAAAGCCAGTGACAATGGGGGCTGGAGAGATAGCCTAGCGGTAAAGAGCACTGACTGCTCTTGCAGAGGACCGGGGTTTGATCCCAGCACCCATATGGCAGCTAAGAACCATCTGTAACTCCAATTCCAGGAAAACTCCAGTTCCAGGGGAATTCGAGACCCTCTTCTGACCTCTGTGGCATTTCATGACATGGGTGCACAAAAATGCATGCAGACAGTACATTCATACACATACAAAAATAAATAAAATTAAACAAACAAACAAACAAACAAAAAACTGACTAGATGCTAACCAGCAAGGAGTTATTACTGTTTGCACTGGGAGTTTCTTAGTGGTAAGTTGACTTCTATAGGCCTGTGACAAAAATAAACATCCTATTCATTTTGTAGTACAATTCCAATGAAACACATTGCTGAGTCTTAAAGAGCAATGACTACTTCCAATTAACATTATGCCAAACTTTATAGCATCTTAGGGATGGCTGGACAGAAATGACTCGTTTCTATTGCACACGGTGTTCCCATTTGACAAACAAGAACACAATGGACTCCTGAAAGTCGAGACGTGGACATTTTCTGTTCATTTCAAGGAACCTGCACATTGTTTGCACAGCTGTCATATTCCTTTCACAGGAGGCAGAAATGACTTTTGAAAGTCTCTCAGGAATAATAATGATAAAAAATAATAGCTGCAATTTATTGGGCTTCTCTTTTGTGTCAGCTGCTGCTATACAAGGCTTTTACATACATTATTCTTAATTCTCAAATCAGCTCTGTGAAAGGAAAGTATTATTTTACTGATTCCACTTTACGTAGCGTTACAGAAAGAAAAGAGGATATGCCGTAATCTGAAAACTTTACTTTCCGTTTGTTCTGTGGTTGGCATGCTTGCGTTTCATTTCTCCTCACTATTCTTCTCTAGGATAATCAGTGTCACTATTATTCATTCCAGTTAGCAGGATGGAGTTAGCTTGGTCAAATATTAGAGTTAGATCTGTGACTGGGCCCTTGAAACTATGGTATCCCCCCCTAATGTGTTTTGTGTAGTATATAATGTATCATTGCTTTGCCTATTATGGAATTTAACAGTTACAGGTTGAAATGCACCAGACTTCAGAGAGAAAACAGACATCTCTGACCTAGTTGTGTGAGGAGGAATTTAAATCAGAACTCTTTGAGCAAACCTACCTTTGTGGTTTTAGATAGTTTGAATTTCTCTCACACTATGTCTAAACCAATTAACATAGATAAAAATAGTTAAAAATAATTACCATCATTGTTATCTATTTAGCACTGTTTAAAGGGCTCAGCCTGTAATTATCTTATTTAATCCTTATGGCACCAGAAGGGAAAGGCACATAGCATGAACATCAGGGCTGGTCAGGGCTGATTTACGATCTCAGCCAGACATTCTAGCTCTTTTATCACATGGCTTCTTGGTTCAAGGGTGCTTGTTGTTCTTCAAAGGCACCCAACCAATTCTCCTTTTCTCTTATTTTCTCTTGCCCAGTATATTGGCAAGGCAAAGTGAGAAATTCAAGGTTTTGGAGAAAGAGGAAAGTCTAGATCCTTTGCCTACCTTAGGGTTATTATAGGAAAGTTGTAAGAAAACTTTGGTGGTAACAGGTTGAGATTTGATTTGGCTTTTGTTCCCTCTCTATGGTGTAGGTTAGTTGTAGCACTGAGAATTCAGACCTCAATCTTAAACTGCGAGCAAAGTGGGGAATGAGATGTTAAAGGAAATGTTAGGGAAATTACTGCTTGATACCTGTCAGAGTCCTCGGCTGGGCTCATTACTTGATTTTTCAGTGTATGTTATAATGAACAAAGTGTTATTCACTATGTAATGTGATTGCTTTTGCCTGATTTCCTTTTTATTTCTCATACTTGATTCTAACAGTCTAGCTCTTTGGGGCACCAAGCTCTTGTTTCTGGGTTTAGCGAATTGTAGTTCTTCTTGCTAGGGTGCAGCAGTTTACTAGGAAGAACTTCTTGGACATGGAGATGGTTCAGTCAATCAAGAGCTTGCTGCACAAAGCCTGAGGACCTGAGTTCCTATCCTTAGTACTCAAGTGAAAAGCTGGATGTACTAGCATGCAGATGTAATCCCAGTGCTCTCTGGTCAGCTAGTCTACCCTAACTGGCCAGCTCCAGATCCCAATGAGAGACACTTCCAAACAAACAAACAAACAAACAAACAATCAAGCAATCAAACAAAAACCTAGATAAACATCTCTTGAGGAAGTACACTCAAGGTTGCATTGTGTGCTACACACACACACACACACACACACACACACACATACGCACACACACACATATACACACACAGAGGATTAAGAATAAAAAAAGAAGTAAAGCAATTGAGAGCAAGGTGCAGGAGCAGTGATCACTTTAGGCAGTTGGGAAGAGGTGGGACGAATCGTTTAACTTTGCTCAAATTCTAAAGAAAAATGGCTTCATGAACTATGTTTGCGTACATGAACATGTCTAGAAAAACCCATCAGCTCATTTCTTCTCAACACATGCCTCCAAATTGTCTCAAACTCAGTGTTTGGCCCTTGCTTCTTCCCTCAGTTGCTTGTTAAAATACTAGATGGATGTTTCATTTTTCATTACTGAAATTACAGTAAAATAAAAATTGAATTATTTAATTAGCTAGTAATAAGAATCAAGGGAAAGAAATAAGTTTATTTCATTCATAATCTCATCCTATGTATTTTACATAGATAAATTTTATCTATTTTGGGGTAATTTTTATATTATACTATCCACAGAATATTTTTAAGGTAATTAAAATAAATACATTTTAATGCTTAATTTTGCCCCAAATGCATTAAAATTTAGAGTTTTATGAATTTATTATTTTATTTATTCATTAATTTATTTAAAATGTGTGTTTTACCTTAATCATCTACTATTTGTCCACCTTGGGCGTATTGCCCATGTTGCTTAAAGGTTTAAGATACTTTCATATCAGTCTCCAGAGATTATTATATAAAACGACTTGGCTCAATATTTATGGATACATTTGTTGTATTATCTTTTAATATACAAGGCAATATTGAACATGTTTGAGTAGCTTATAAATGTTTAAAGGTCACTTGGATTGTTGATAAATGATTTTATTCTAGTTAACTTTCTTTATTGACAAGTATCAAGAGAGGAATGACCCTGCTGTAAAATAACAACTAATAGCACAATTTCCTAAACCCTAGTGTAGGAAAATAACAAGAAACAAGAGCTCTCTTTTGGTAATCCTCCTGTCATCATGATAGAGCCAAGGACAATTTCTGCTTCTGGCCAAAAACAAACATTGGAATTGTTTGCTTTCAGGGTCCCTGCCCCTAAAAGTGCTGGATCAGTTTCTGTATCCCGTTCTCATCACAGTCATTAATGTCCACTAGTGACTGGGTATTTCACAGCATCCTCATAGCAACCCCTGGGTGTTTTATTCTTTCTCACTTGAAGCCCTGAAGAGTGAGCATTGCTTCTGTCCAGCTGTCAAGGTCAAGTTGGCCCATTCACTTGTTCTCTCTCCATTCCTGCCTGGGAGCTGCCCTGGGGATGTAACTGAAACTCCAGTCCAAACATGAATCCCTTCTAGTGACAGCTTTGGACTTGGATCGTTGGATTTCATTATGGAGCTGGGTTATATACATTCCCCAATTTCAGTTCATATCCTACTGTTGAGAGTGGAATGCTAGGTACTGAGATAGAGAGTAGTAATCTTGGAAGCTGTTGAGGATGGACCCCTCCCTCTCACCCTGGATCCCACCTCCAATTTCCCTGGTAATTCTAGAAAGAAAAACATTACAACTCATCACCCTCCCCTGCTTAGGCCTTTTGGCCCAAAGAATGTAATACCTCTGGCTCTGATGTTCTTATTTGTTCCAAAGATTAAAACATTATAGAGTATAGATTATTATAGACTCTTGTCTCCTCCCTTAAAATTTAATCTATCTGGGGCTATCAAGTACCTGGTGAGGAGACGACCACACAGAAAATTTGATTCTCCTAAAGAGATGCTAAGGAGATGAGAGGAATAATTATCGTTTTAATGAGTTGGTGTACTTGTCCTTCCTAGAAGCCCCTCCTCTGATGTAGTAGTTGAGATCTTTACTGCTCAGTCCTAGCTTTTCCATTTTCCCTTTTCTTCCTGTGTCTTTTTCTAAAACCTAGGCATACTTACTCTGTGTGAACATGCTCTCCTGATACCCTGGGCTTCCTTATCCCTTCTCTGAAGGTCCTTCCTTTCTGTTGTGTGGCTACTTGCTTCTCTCCCTCCATTGCAGAATGCACGGCTTTTTTTCTTCCTCTTCTGTCTTTTGACAGTTGCTGAGATTTACAGCTTGCCTGCCCCACCACCCTTTTCTTCTAATTATCCTAGATCTTCCTTCTGAGTCTATTTTAAAATTCTCTTATTAATGAGACTAAGAACCCAAAAAAAGGGAACCCTAGTTTTCATGCTAACAACTGCTTATGCCTGTAATTAAAAAAAAAAGTTTTTTGTCTTTTTTGAGACAGGGTCTTTCTGTAGCCCCAGCTGGCTTGAAACTTACTATGTAGACCAGGCTAGCTTTGAACTCACAGAGATCTGCCTGCCTCTGCCTCCTGAGTGCTGGGATTAAAGGCATGCTCTGCCATGTCCAGCTGCCTATCATTTTTTTTAAGAAAAATATTGTCCTACTCTCTTACTTGAATTTGAGTCCTTCTGTTTTTTCTCTTTTGCTCTTTTCACACCATGAATGACAAATTTAGCTTCTTAGAGCAACCTTAACTCCAAAATGTATATGAAGACCTATGAGCTAGCTGTACTTCTGCATGCTGCATATTCCACATTGACACTGTTATCTTAAGGTCAGATTATAAAGACATCAATATTAATATCCTGGTTAATATCTCTATAAATTTATACTCTCTCATCAATAAAAGATTGTTGCATTATAAAATTAGAAATTCTCCATGTAGTTTAAAAATAATTCACATTTTGTGTGTATTAAATGAAGCCCTATTAAATGTTCAGAGTCCCTTTAGCCCTGATTGGGCTACTATTGAGATGATTCATGAACATGTTAAGGTGCTTGCCTGCCGCCAAGCCTGACAACCTGATTTAGATCCCCAGGGTCCATAGGGTAGAAGGAGAGAACTAACTTCCACACGTTCTCTGATTTCTGTGGAATGTCTAAGCATGCAGTTGCACATACACAATAAATAAAAAATGCAATAAAAAGACACCATTCAGTCATAAACCATTGAGATACAAGTTACATCACAAGAAGAAAAAAAATCTGGACATCTTGGCTTGCTTGTTTGGCATCGTCTTGATTGTACCTTACGTTCTCACTTTCTGTCCTCTCTTTTTCTCTCGCACCCATACATTCTCCCACTTCAATGTCTTTTCCACAACTCTCCAAAATTTGAAACAGTTACACTTTATTAACTGACCAGATTGCAGGGATATCTCAGTAGAAAGATGGGACCTGTTTAACTTTCTAATAAGCTTGTTGATCTTATTTCCTTTTCGGATAGCTTTTCATTTTACTTTTTTGAATCAGAGCTTTCTGATCATTTCAAAATCCCTTCTCGTGTGTTATACAAGCTTTTTCTCTAATCATTTTATTCTCCTGGAGCTCTTCCGAGTTGCTTGCTTAGGAAACATCAATTTCCATTGTTCATTTCTTCCTGTCTTACCCCATCAATCAACTCCCCTCACTTTGTGTTTACGCTTTAGTCTCTGTAAATATTTGGGGACAAAAGTAGTGCCAGTATGGTCTAATGAGAATCTGGCTGGAACAGAGAAAGCTAGGTAGGGCCTGGACAAGCTCCTGAAATTCGTCCCCTACTTTGAAGGCTAAACACACACTTAAATGTTGTCTGTATCTAAAGGGGTCTTGAAAACACTGACTGATAATAGTTAGGAAAACCCAAGAAAACCTATGAAGGCCGATTTACTAACTTGCAGTAATTTAGGGAAATAACTTACAAGTGTGGTGTAGTCTGTCTACACGGGAGCTATAAGCTGAGAGTTCTTTTTGTACAGCTGACACCAAATTAAGAAAAAATAGCACCTGTGAAGGTAGGCAATGTGACCTGGGAGAGCTGACCAGGATTGGAATCTGGAACCAGGGGAGGCAGGCCCAGGTCAGCATTCGCTCAACTACAGCAATCCAGGGAATTATTCCTGTTTTTTTCTTTTTCACTAAAAGCAGAAATCTGAATTCCAATGCATTGCCAATGAATTTGTGGCTAAATTACCTTCCATTTGAGCACAAAATAAATAGTGATGAGAGGTAACTGTAATCTGTTTTATACATATATGTCTTATGATCATTCGGACATTGAGACCTATATNCTGGGACCATGTCTGTGAGGAACGTATTATTAACTGAGGTAGGAGGTGCCCTATCAGGCACGGCCCTGGGCGTATAAGGAAAGCTAGCCCCGCGTCCTCAAGACGAGGGAAGCAACCCGCGCGGCCTTGTTCAGATTCTTTTTTGAGGGGTCCTCCCCTGGACTTCCCGCTGATGGACTGCCATTTGAAGTGTAAGCCAAATAAAAACCCATCTTCCCCTAATCTGCTTGTGGTCCAGAATGTTCTATGCACAGAAACATGAGACAGTCAGTCACCATGGGCATCCTGTGGGGGAAAACTTAGTTACATGGGGTGGGTTCTAGGCCGATGGTACTTCCCTGGCCACAACCATGGGTTGGGGTTGTTAGTGATTCGAAAAGATTTAGCATTGGGTCCTGAGATGAGTAATGATGGATATTTAAGCAGACAAGTTGGAATAAAATCTCTCTGCATTTTGAACCTCAACCTGTGTACCTGCGGTGTGCTTTTACCCTGAGTGTATTTTCCCCCATGGGTAGTGCCAGGATAGTGTGCCAGCCAACAAAATCTTGGTGGTGACCCACACCTTGCGCATCTGAACGGGCGGGCAAAGGAAAACCTTGACAAATTAGGTATGCATACCCCTAAATCTGCCATTTTTCTTCTATCTCTCCTGATATCTATCTACTGTGGTGGAGCTGTCTTTCCTGCTGGTTTCGGTGGATGGGTCTGAGGGCATGTGGCTTTTTACACATGGAGAGCCAATCCTGGCTCTGATTGGTTCAGAGGGAGCACCCAAGGCCTTCCAGGAATATGCCTCCTGGCTTGGTCACTCCTGCAGGCTTATAAAAGCCAGTGCAATGGGGGCTGGAGCGATAGCATAGCGGTTAAGAGCATGACTGCTCTTGCCTCGGGACCGGTGGGTTTGATTCCAGCACCCATATGGAGCTAACAACCACTTACCTCCAATTCCGTGAAAACTCCAGTTCCAGGCGAATTCGAGGTACTCACTCTTCTGACCTCTGTGGCATTCATTGAAGTGGGTGCAAAAAATGACCTGATGCAGACAGTACATTCATACACATACAAAAAAAAAAAAAAAAAAAAGCCAGTGACCTCAAGGCTGATATTATTAAGGCTTAGCAGTTATTCTTGGCCTTGAAAATTTTATTTCATAATTTACAGAGTCTGAAAAACTTTCTGGGTTGATATTTCACCCCCCAAGAAAGACTCCTGCTTGTAGGAAGCCAGCTCCTCAAGTTTGGTTCTCCAATCTTAATTTGTTCATATGTAATTTTCTCCTGGTAGCTCTCCTCAACCTGAGCACACTTTTTTCTGTTGCAAATTAAGGTCCTTTCAGCAGAACTGCCCTCCTCAAGAGCATGCTTCAGATAAGTTACAAGCCTGGCCATTTGTTCTCTTAAAACGTGTACACAAAATCTGGTTTTGACAAAAGTGGTGTTTGCTGTCCTTGTCTTGCTATGTTTTTTTTTTTCTTAAAGTCTAAAACTTCTCTTGTAACTTAAAACGGCCAGCTATTTGGTAAGATCCAAGTTGGGATTTAGCTAACAGTAATTCAATCCATCTCAGCATGTTTAACTAAAAGTGTAATATTTTTACTATTAACCCCTGGATACCCTGAGATATGGTTGATTTAATTTTATTCTTGCCTCTTTTAAATGTGTTTCAACCTTAAAGATCTCTTCTTACAGAATTCTAGATCACATTGGTCTGAGCTCTGGCCTGCGAGCCATAAGCCTGCCTGCTTGCTGTGTCATACCAGCTGCCTGCACTGAGCACTATGCATCCCTAATCATGCCCTTATAAATTTGGATTCTGGGTAACATCCTTTTTGATTTCAGCATTTTGGAAACAAGATAGATGGATTTCCAGGAGAATTACAGGCCTTGAATTTCTAAAAACAAACTTTCTCCAATAAATTGTTTTTTTTTTTTTAAGGACCTTGGTAAAAGTTTCTTTAACAACATAAATTGATATTTTGGTTCACATTTAAATGGGAAATTTTTTGAATAAAACTTTTTTATGTTTCTTTAAGCCCAACTTCAAGCAAGTGTGTATGTGTGAGTGAACATGGTTTCCCGGCTTTTAATTATTATAATCCACAGGTTTTAAATCTATTTAGCTGCAATAAACCAAAAATAGATTCAATTCATAGAAAATGTTTGGTTTAATAATACGCCCTTAGTTGTTACCGAATTTTATTGGGTTTTATAGTATGGCAGTATATTATCAGTTTAATGCATAGATTGTTGTTTTTATTAGTAATTGTTATATATATAATTATCATATATCAAGTAGTAACTTGAAGGTTTCTCGTTATTGTTATTGAACTCTACCTTATTCATCTTCATTGATAAACTATCAGTCCAATGGTCCAATGTTTCATTGTTTGGCTATTATATTGACAATTATTAGTCATAATAATTATTAATTATGTTGTATAGTGAAAATTATGGTAGATTAATAATGTGTTATTATTGTTGTGCATTCTGGTATTATTATTCTTCCAAGAATAGTCCTTAATAGTAAGACAATGATGGATCATTCTAAGACTACAAACAACTTTGGCCTGTCTCTTTGGAAATCCTCAATCTTTAGATCTGTAACTAGCACAATAAGGACTTTAGGTTAGCAGAGGGACGCTTAGGCAGTAATTAACCAGAAGGGACAGGATAGGAAAGAATATAGATAAATTTAGGTATAGTTCATTGAAGGCAAGTTGGATGCAAATGGCCTAAGATGGTATATGGATCTCAGCTGTTCTATGCATTTTACTAGGAATTTATTCTATTATGCTAAAAACCCTATAACAAATTTATAAAGATTTCAGTGTTTTCATGTGAGCATCAACCAATATGTGGCTCTTCTTCTCTTACAGGTCAACCTAAACAAATCTTACTTATGTATGTATGTGTTATGTAATGTATGTGCGCACACACGTGTGTCGGATGTGTACTCTGTGTTGCATAATTGTTTTACTGGTTAACAGCCATGATACCAGTACAAAATTGCCTCTGAGTTGGAACGTGGCCTGCCTTCTCAAACGCAAATTTTATTAAACACAAAACATACATTCAATTTCAACCAAGGTGTATGGTTTACTTAAACAATGTTAAAAAATAATGGATCTACACTGCCACTATGGTACGCCCTTTTGACATCTAAAACAAAGATTTCCTACAACCAAGGTTTTCGTTGTATTAAAATGTTAATAATTTTTGGGTACTTGTGGGAAAGAAAAATAAAAAGGTATAAAAAATTTAAAATTAAAAAAATAAAAAATTGGATTCCAATTAACATCATTGCGGAATTCGCGGCAGCCATTTTTAAATTTTTGTGGTGGGGGGGGCGGAATACAGGCTAAGCCTGCATTTTCTTCAGATGACCCATGGGTAGCTGGTGTTGAGGCCTCTCTTTCATTTGGGTGACCAGTTGCGTTTGAAAAAGGCTCCGCTTTGCGACCACCAACCTGAATGTGCTGGTGTGAAATTCCTGTCCTGGACTTGGACAGGTGGAAAGTTCGGCGGCAAGAGTGGGGAAAGTGTCTGTTGTTCCCAGCTAAAGGACCCGAGTAGGAAGTTACCTCATCTGCGGTCCAGGTCACAGGAGTGACGACTGAATCTGGGGATACAGGATGGAAGTTCGAAATGAAAAATCCACAAAAGTGGGGAACTGTGCCGATGTCCCCCCATGTGCACACATAGGGACAGCACTTATGAGGGCAAGCGTGGCAAGCTAGCAGAAAGCCACCTGTTCGAACAAAGGAAGCTTCCTGAGAAGCCCCACAAAAACCAAAAAAAACACAACAAAAAATCAAGATGGTTAATATGGTAACAACATCTCATGGGGCTATCTAGCCAGTTTTTATTAACTGATGGGCATAGAGAACTGTAAAAGAAATTTTATTAAGAGCTAGATTTGATACAATCTTTAAAGCAGGGTTGTTTGAGCCAGGCCTGGACAAAAGGCACGAGACAGCTTTGGAGGAAGATAGTTAGGTAGGGGTAGAGATCCACTTGTGGGGTGTAAGGTTTTGCAGTTTAATGTGTACATTAAACAAGTTGAATGCTATAAAATGGAGCGTGTTTATTGAACCTGTTGTGAGTTGTCCATTTGTGGGGGTTTAGGTACAATGTGTCCTTGTTATTTTCATGTTACTGACATTAACTATGGTAACCATCCTTTCAACCTTGGTAATGGGAATGGATTAAAGAGATCAGACAATAACGAAGTCACTGCCGCATAATAGATCCTTCATACATGGAATAGGCGTATGTGGTTGAATGTGAGGTTATTATCCGAGGTCCCGTCTCAGCTTGCGTTTTTACTTAGACTCGTCCTGTATTGGACTACGATTAAACGTTCAAGTCGTCAATCCTCCACTAAACTCACTCATCTCCAGCTGTAACCATTTGGCTTGCTATTACACCTTGGTTCCGAATGGGATAAATTAATCTAAGGCAAATAAAAAAAATTCCCAAGAAGCGGGAGGTGTATAATATCTTTCCTCTGTATTCCCAACCTTTTTATACATTCTTCACTTTTGAGGTCTGAAACAAATGGGAGGAGGTTTGTATGTTCCCACAGTTAAAAGCACCACTTAAATGCCTTGATGAATTGATGAAAGTACAACTTTTGGCTGTGCAGGATGGACTGGGGAAATGCCAGCAGGAGAGGCTGACCCATCTCAACATTAAAGAAAAAGGAACTCTCAGACGGCCTGAGTCACAGACACTGAGCATCTCTCTGAATTCTTTTGGGATAACTTTATAATGGGCCCTAAGAATTTACCTGTCCAGATGCTGAAAACCTTCCTACCGTCTTCCCCTTTTAGAGGAAAAAAGAAAAACATGATGTGGTAATGGAAGTCATTCCCCTAACTGTAAATTAAGGCCAACTGTTCAGAAGTGGTAATTTCTTTATAAAACAGGTATAAATACCATTTCTTTAATTCACTGATGAACATAGGAAGTTGTGAAAAGGATAATTCTCTATTTTCAGACCAAGCTTATAATATAAAGTCTTTATAACTTTAAGCTAGCACAAGTATATTAATACAGGGAAGCTCTGATATCAGCAATGATATTCTGCAAGGAGATGTGTAGGGGATCCACAGCCCCCAAAATTATAAAGTGCCTTTGCCTTTTAAAAGGGATATCTGCAAGAAGAAAAGTGGTAAGTCCCTGGTGTCGAAAGACCTAGGTGTAAGCATGAAAAAAATGTTTTGAGATGTCACTGAAATGCCAGAAAGCGTTTCCACAAGGGACCAACATTGCAAAAAGCAAATATATTGGTCTCTTTGTGTCAAGCAAGACTCCTCTGGTCAGTATCACTACACCTCGAAACTGCCTGTGAGATATAGTGCAACAGTGGCAGCCTGTGTTACTATATTATATATATATATTTATATATATATATATACTATAAGTCCCAAATCTACATTGCTATTAGACTCTCTCCTGGGAGGAATAATTCATGGTGATGCCATAAGCTTATGTCCCTATGGTTAGGAGATGAATGAGCACATGGAGAACTTGTCAGCTTTTATAGTAGCAACCACAGTTTGCGGATTAGTCAACCATCCAAACATTCTGTCTATGTCACAGCGTAGCTTGCCAGAAAGTAACTAGTTTAAAGGCCTTTACTCTTGCTTTGTGCTTTGTTTAGTAGGATAAAAAGTATACCCTGGATAAGCTGTCAACCCAGGAAGGGAAAAACCTGAACTAGTGTAAAATGAACTCCAGAGAAAATAGACTGCTTTGCTTTTCCTCACTACTCTTTGTGGCCTCCTTTCCCAAACCTAGGGAACAATGCTGAAGAGGAGGCATGGTGAAATGTAAGGGCTTGGAGAGACTGGGGTGAAATCAGACACAGCATATCGACTGGACCGTTGTTTTTATTTTGTCAACATTGCTGTGCATACAACGTTCTCCAAACTTGGGACATGGGACCCTTGGGTTGTTCAAACATATGACAATAGATACTTGCTAATTAGTTTTACATGAATGTTACTACATTCATTAGCTTAGCTTACAAGCAGGCTTACTTCGGTGGGGATTTTTGGTATTAATGGCCTTAGTGTGGAAAATAAAGTTTCTGGGTCTGACCTTGTCCCCCACTGCCTAGCACTCAAAACAGGACTTGAGCAGCTGGCTATTCAAAACTCAGGCCTTTCCTTTGGGTTATTAGCCTCGTACCATGGGCTCCCTGCCTCTCAAAAATGTAAAAAATAAAATTAAAGGGTGAGAATGTGGGGAAACTTAGTTTTAAAAAAGATGGAATAGATTCCTATGCCAATGGTACCTCCCTGGCCACACCATGGGGTGGGTTGAAGTGACAAAAAGATTTAGCATTTGGCCTCTAGGATGAGTGATTGATGGACTTTATATTTTTTAATTCATTTATTTCTTGTATGTGTATAATTGTAACGGTCTGCATGCGAGGTCTGTGCACCGTTGTCCGTGCAATTGCCGCGGAGGCAGAACGGGTCTCGGATTCCCCTGGAGCTGGAGTTCTCCTGGAATTGGAGTCTCAGACGGTTCTCGGCCGCCATGTGGGTGCTGGGATCGAACCCGGGTCCTCTGTAAGAGCAGTCGCGCTCTTAACCGCTAGGCCATCTCTCCAGCCCCCGATGATGGATATTTAAACAGACATGTTGGAATAAAAGCTCTCTCTGCATTCGGACCTCAACCTGTGTACATGTGGTGTGCTTTCCTGCACGTACTTTCCACATGGGTCGTCCTAGGATTAAGTGGGCCCCACCACAAATCTCGGCGGCAACACCACAGCTACAGGAAGGTCACCAATGAGTCTTATAAAGAGCACACAGATAAAGAAAAAAAAAGCCCTTGCTCAAGATACTTCAAAATGCTATCTTGAGCTTTTGAAGATTTTGAGTCTGCCAAGATAGGAATGAACCAATTATGTGAACACTAGGGGTAATCAGGTGTGGTGGTTTGAATGTGAAATGAATACCCCTCACAGGCTCATGTGTCTTCATGCTTGGTCCCCAGTCAGTGCTATCTGGAAGGTTATGGAAACTTTAGGAGGCGGGGTCTTGCTAGAGGATGAACAACACTGGGGCTGGGGAGGGGAGACTACGGTCTCCTATAGTTCCTGTTCTCTCTTCAGTTCCTGCTGTTCTGTGCTCTCCACCATGATGGACTGTGACCCTCTGGAACTGTGAGCCAAGATGAACTCTTTCTTCCCTGACTTGCTTTTTTTTCAGGGGAGGGCAGGGGTATTTTAATCATAGCAGCAGAAATCAGTAAGATCATCCTACAGGAAGCGACAGTGGGCAGGGGTCCTGTTTCTATTTCCCTAGCACTTTAAAATTGTCAAAACCCATTTTTATTCACTTTATTAATTATGCATTTATTTATTTTTTGGTCTTTTCGAGACAGGGTCTCCTTGTAGCCCCAGCTGTCCTGGAACTCGCTCTGTAGACCAGGCTGGCCTTGAACTCACAAAGATCCACCTGCCTCTGCCTCTCAAGTGCTAGGATTAAAGGCGTGCACCACCACGCCCGGCTCCATTCACTTTTAACCCTTCTTTTAAGTATGGCAATGGACACTGCGTTTTACATATGAGCATTTTAATCCTGCCTTGAAAGGAAGGTTAGGGACAGCAGTTAAGTCAATACATTCCAGACATCCTGTTTCCTGTACAACTTCATACACAAGACCTACCTCAGGACTGAAGCTGGAAACTTCTGATTCTGGGACAAGAGCTAGATATCTATGTGTCATATATCAAGCACCTATCATTTGTCTATCAATCATCTATCAATTCTCTGTCTTTTACCTATCTATCCATAATCTATGTAAGATAGGGTGGGTCTCATGCTTTAGCCCAGGCTGGCCTAGAAATCACTATGTAGCCTAGACTGGACGTGAACTGGCAACCCTCTAGCTTCAACTTCTCAAGTGCTGGAATATATTTAATAATAGATTCAAGGCTTTCAGTTCCTCTTGACAATTAACTAGAACCTAATTTTGTTACTGGATTCAGTACTTACTGGGCCAGGGGTGGGTTTGGCCAGTGATAGTTTAGCTGTACCATGTCTTACGCTAAAAATACTACAAATGATCCAGGGCTTGCTTCACACTGGTAACACATTTTTAGGTGTAATAATTTTTTTTCTAAAAAATGTCTTAAGGATTTTGAACTTAGAAATTAATCTCCACTCACTTCTAAACTCACTGTTCATTTGGAAAAAAAATTGCAACGAATGGCAGTGATGGTAGAAGCTTTTGGTAAGAGGTCTTGGTGGCCTGTAGCAATAGATACACAAATAGCAATGAGTTCTGAATCCCGAGGCTTACATTTAACCCCCCCCAAAAAAAACCCAACTCCCAACCCTTTCCATCTCTCTCAAAATACAGTTGAATATATTTTCTGAGTTGCAAAAGAAAACACAATTTGAGAGAAAACTCCCAGAGGTGATACTGATGGCTCAACTTGTCAGGTTGATTTGGGGTCAGCTAAGAGACACACCTCTGGCCCAGTTTGTGAGGATATTTCCTGGACAGATTAAAGGTGGGGGGAACCCTGACCTAGAGAGAATAGCACCTTCCAGTGAGGCCCAGATAAGAGGTCTGTGGGAAAAGCTCATTTTGCCTGCTCTTGCTGGTACCTGCACCTGTGTTGTTGCTGACATCAGAACCCAGCTTCTTCAGCCTCCCAACATGGACTGTAGAGATGTAGCTCCCCAGGAACCCTCCAGGCTTTCACCACCAGATCTGCTGTCAAGCATTTGGCCTCACGACATGAGTAGCTATTGGGTTCTCAGTCCTTCCCAGTGTGCAGACAAGCATTGGTAGACTAATCAGCCCATATCTTACAAGCCAATGTAATAAATCCCTTTTGTAATATCTTCTCATTCTATTGGTTCTGTCCTGCTAGAGAAACTTAACACACACACCCCTTCGGAAAACTCAAGTCTACACAGCTGGAGGCTCAAGTCTTGAAGGCTCTTGACTGTTAGGCTAGGCTATCTAGACCCACAAATTATTTTACTACCATTTGTTTTCAATGCAACTCAGAATGGGTTATTTGGAAATGAGAGTAGGAATTTATAGGCCATGTTAAGAGTTATAAATTCTTTCTTCACAGTCATTTTCTGGATCTCTGGCATTTGGCCAAAGACTTTTTTTTTTCTTTTTTGAGACAAGGTCTCCCTTTAGTCCCAGCTATCCTGGAGCTCGCTCTGTAGACCAGGCTGGCCTTGAACTCACAGAGATCTGCCTGCCTCTGCCTCCCCAGGGCTGGGATTAAAGGCTTGCACGACCACGCCTGGCTTTGGCCAAAGACTTTAAGGAGACATTCAGAAAATGTCTGTTGAATAACTGAATGCTTAGCAGGCCATGTCTGATTATTTTAAAAACCAGCATAATGCCTAAGTAGTATTTTTTATATACATATGTCTATATATAGCTTTAATAATTTTCAAATTTTGCTAACTTGAAGTCTTTGTATGATTATATTTTAGCAATTTGAAAAAAAATGTGAAAACAATTTAATAGACATGAAAACAGCAAAAGGCTTTTTTTTTTCTTTTTGTCTTTTCAAGACAGGGTCTCCTTGTAGCCCCAACTGTCCTGGAACTCACTCTGTAGACCAGGCTGGCTTTGAACTCACAAAGATCAGCCTGCCTCTGCCTCCCAAGTGCTAGGATTAAAGGTGTGAGGCACTACGCCTGGCTGTAATTTAACTTTTCAAGGTAGATTAATTTACAATGCTAAATTGTCTTAAAATTTCAAAGTAAAGATAAATTTGACCACCAGTTAATAGAAAAGTACCCTTTTATTGTGAGGTAAGACAAGTGTATTTACAATATTCAGTTGTTAGAGTATATAATTTGACCATGAGACAGTTTAAAGCAGCTGTATTCCAGAGAGTACAGTTTATTAGGGGAAAAGAAAAACACTCCAAGTATGTTTCTGTTACAGAAAATACATTTGAACAATGTCAGAAACACTTAAGGCTAAGTAGTATTAGACCTTTTCCTCCATCTGTGTAGGAATAAAGTACTTTTTTTTTTTTTTTTTGTCACAAAGACAGAAGGCTGATTTTGGAAGAGGGTGAGGGAACCCTTTAGGACATGGCTCCCGGAAGTCAGACGGTTCCCATTAAGTACAGTGCTGCCAAGCAGTCCAAATTCCACTGCAGACTCATCAGAAACTGAAAATGGCCCCAGCCACGCAACCCCACTAAGGACTACGAGGTCATCACATCTTCTTGGGTCCAACAGTTTTCTGAAAGAAGATCGCTGAAAAGGGATGTTTGTAGCAGTGCAAAGAAGAGTTCTTCTAAAATTCATGTCTACAAAGGAGTTAACTGGTAGCAATGCTCTTGCTCTAAAAAGGGAGAAACATCTACCATGGTAAATCATAGGAGTCGGCCAAACAGGCAGGAGTCCTACACGACATGTCAGTTCTCAAAAGTGTATGTTTTTGACACTGGAGGGAGGGTAGGACTTTTTGAAGAGCATTAGACACAAGGCCAGGTCTCTTATCCCATGAATTACTGAGGTAGGAGTCTCCATTTACTGCATTTTCACAGATTATACTATAAAGTCAGATGCCAAGTACCAAACAGGACAGTAGTCCACAAGACTGAACCACACACTGCATACTGATTCCAAACTCTTCCTGCATCAGGAAATTTAACTCAAAGCAACACTGCAATAAGTGCTGTAGAAACGGTATGCAAATAAACACAATTTCAGTGGTGATTTTATGCATTAAAAAGCTTGCGACTGGTAAGGATGAATAATGCACGCACTAGTGGTCAAACGGAGTACTGCAGCTAATGAATGGAGCTGCTGTGTCTGTCCGGCATGAAAGCTGCCACCTCGGACAACAGAAGAAACAATCATGTTTCCGGTTGTCTGCAAATCAGCAACGGAAGGAAGAACAGACATTCTTATCCCAGTTATCAGGTCTTTAAGAACCCAGGGCTAGTTTAGTTATAATAAAATAATTTTGCATGTGCAAGAGGGTAATTAATTTCTCCACTAACTCAAGGTGAGGAACAACCACAGACTGATTTCTGTATGTTGCCATAAAGCTGAAAATAAGGGGAAACTCAAGATTAAATAAGCAGCCCTTGTGACAATCACAAAACCAACCTTTAACATGTTACATGCCTTAAATAAACATCACCAAAGTTACCTTACAAAAAACACAGTGGGAAACCGTTGCCAAATTTCATAAAGATATAAAATAAAAACTATGTCCTGGCATGGGAAATTCATTTGGTTTGCATCATTTAGGATCTCAACAAACTATTCCAACCACCTCCGTAACAGACTTCATGGTCAGGAGCACTTCCCATTCCTTGTGGTGGTGGAGTGTGGACACCCCAGGTCACACCCCAGGAGGTCTGAGTATCGCCCGTGTGGCAGAGCAAGAAAGCACCTGTCGGTTATGATTGAGGAAGCAACAGCACGCAAAGACCTGCACGTATTCTGAGAAAATACTCCAGTTCAGATTTTCATCGCTTCAAAATACTAAGATTCAAAAGAGCCAGAAAAGTTGTTTTATCCATGTTTACCCACCAGAAGTGATTCACACATAAAAACTGAGCTTTCCTTGAGCTAATAAATGGAGACGACATAATCCAATCCAATGCAGGTGTCCTTTTCAGAGACCCAGAACAAATGGAAATATCCTGGCCATCACAGTGGACATTTATAAGAAGCAAATGCCTATGGGTGTTCCTGAAATCTTCTAAAAAATAACCAGAAAAAGGTACAGACACCACGGTTCTCTAAGGATGGCTGTGCTTCGCACATTATGGAAAGACACTAAAAAACAGCCTTGGAGAGCTTCATGCGCACTGAGGCACGGCTTCCTCCCCTTCTGTGCGTGTTGACTGACACAGCCTGCTCACAAGCCTGCTGTCGTGGCTTCTCTGATAACTCTTGGTACTTTGGAGGCTATGCATTTTAAACTTCAGTAAAGAACTTTACAAGCTATTTCGTGTAATTTAACTTTGTGCTGAATATTCTTCAAAGGGTTTTATAAATAATACAATATTTTAAAGGAGTCTTCGGATTCATTGCTGTTATACCATATTGTTGCTTTCTCCAACTTTATCTACAAACTGTAAGGAGAAGAAAAACATAATTAAAGAAAGCCTACAAGCATTAAATAGCATTGTATCGACCTTTTCAATGCTGGTTTGAGCTATCTAGCTTTATAGGAAGAGTGGTGGGAACGTAGGTGTGACTGACGTGACCGACCCACAGCGCTCACCACCATCTGCTCACACACATGGACAGAAGATGGACTCTTCTAAAAGTCCTTCCCGCATGACGTGTTACACGTATGAATTTAAGGGTGCGACATGGAAATGCAACACAATGAAGAGATGTGTATGAAGAAGTTAACACTGCTAGCTCAACAAAAAGAAAATAAAATGAAATATTGAAATGTTGGCCATTCATGCATTAATGAACCCAAAATGATATTTCCACTGACCATTACTGTGGATCTCTTCTGGGCCTATGTGGTCTTTGAACAAACAGATGTAACTCCATTAAGTTCAATAATCAACAACAGCTATTGACTACAAATACTTTAAATGTGTATTCTGGACTTGAAAGTAGCAATGATACTAGAAACAGTGTTGTAAATGTGAATTTGTAACTACTGAATCAGACCCTCAACAGGCACTAGTGTAAATGGCTATTAACTCTGGTCACTCCACCCAGATCAAAAGCGGTTTGTCTTTCTTCAGCATTCTAGACAGTGACATAAAGACTGGAACAGAGCATCGACAAGCAGTGGTGTGCTGGAGGTCACAACACTGCCTGACCCTCACCATCACCTAGCACCTCTCATTCCAGTCTTCATGTCTCCTACTGAAGCACTTATTACAATGAGGTAGCAATGTTAGAAACAACATCTATTGTCCTGGGTGTCCACTTATGAAAATACTGCAGAATTCTTATGTTGAGAATACAACTCATTGTTATAACAAGCTCCAATAAATTTAAAAGCTACTCTAAATATAAACACTATCACTATCATATGAGTCTGGAGACAAAAGTACAACTGAAATTGTACTCTCCCCTCTAAGCCACCTTTTAAATTATCATAAGCAAGTAACTGTTGCAGTAAAACTAAAAGTTGCTTTTAAAAATATTCATGCATTCACTATAATCTTGAAGTAAATTTAAGTGGTTAAAAAGGGTCTGATATTCTTTCTCCAAAGATAACTGCAAATATCTAGGCAGTGTTTGGTGGGCTGTCCTGCATCTAAAATTAACCTGGGAATGGAAACAGGGTTATGCTTATAGCATGCTGCTTTTGCCAGGTAGGGTAAGCCACCCTTCAGCTATGAGAATTTTCAGTGCTATGGACCTTCTAAGAACAAACATGGAACTATAAAAGTGATACAAAGAAGATCAGGCAACAGAGTTACTTCTGACTTGGGAGGAGGGCGGCTAGGAGAAAGCTGCTCAGAGATGTCTAGACACTAACTGGGTTCTCTTCATTCATGCAGCAAGAATATCTGTGGTTTCTACTAACTGTCAGGTGTGATGCTGGGTTCTGGAGGGAGAATGGCTGAAAGCCCTTTTATTGATGATAATTAAAACAGGAGAACGCTACGATACAGTGTGCACAAGGATGGTGTAAGAGGCCATTCTGAGCTAGGCATGGGGAGTCAGAGAAAGCCCAGGAGTCTCTAGAGGCCTTCACGACTCTACCAACAGTGGGCATGACCTCCAGGCTAGCCGCTTGGCATCAGCAGCAGAAAGCATCTGAATGAGGGAAACAGCGTCAGGTGCATGAGGGAAACAGCGTCAGGTGCCACCTTCTAAACCGAGTCTGCTAAGCTTAGTCAGCTCTGGCACCTTCATTTTACAGAGACGGGCACCAAGGCCCATCCTGGAGACACAGACTGAATGAGATTCTCCCAGACAAGGCTGGGGACGGATCTTCAGACCCAGCTCTCAGTGTAACAGTGCTCTCTTACCCACTCTGCTCTGCTTGGTGACACTGCCTAAGAAAATATCTGCAAGTGACAATAGTTTCCATTTTATATTACCATTTCTTTTTTTTTTTTTTGGTCTTTTTGAGACAGGGTCTCCCTGTAGCCCTGGCTGTCCTGGAACTCACTGTAGACCAGGCTGGCCTTGAACTCACAAAGATCTGCCTGCCTCTGCCTCCCAAGTGCTAGGATTAAAGGTGTGCGCCACCACGCCCGGCAATATTACCATTTCTAAAAGTAAGTTTACATTAATGTTAACTGAAAGGTATCTTCAACTTTCAAGGGAGAACTAGCTCAGCATTATCAGTCAGAGTAACACCAAAAAATAGAAAACAATCCCGGAAATGGATACGTTCAAATGCAGCTTTGGATTTCAGAAGGTGCAATGGTTAGCCTCTATGCTACACATGATATATAACTGTTCATATCACAATGATTCATTAATCGATCACATTAATGANTTCATGCATTAATGAACCCAAAATGATATTTCCACTGACCATTACTGTGGATCTCTTCTGGGCCTATGTGGTCTTTGAACAAACAGATGTAACTCCATTAAGTTCAATAATCAACAACAGCTATTGACTACAAATACTTTAAATGTGTATTCTGGACTTGAAAGTAGCAATGATACTAGAAACAGTGTTGTAAATGTGAATTTGTAACTACTGAATCAGACCCTCAACAGGCACTAGTGTAAATGGCTATTAACTCTGGTCACTCCACCCAGATCAAAAGCGGTTTGTCTTTCTTCAGCATCCTAGACAGTGACATAAAGACTGGAACAGAGCATCGACAAGCAGTGGTGTGCTGGAGGTCACAACACTGCCTGACCCTCACCATCACCTAGCACCTCTCATTCCAGTCTTCACGTCTCCTACTGAAGCACTTATTACAATGAAGTAGCAATGTTAGAAACAACATCTATTGTCCTGGGTGTCCACTTATGAAAATACTGCAGAATTCTTATGTTGAGAATACAACTCATTGTTATAACAAGCTCCAATAAATTTAAAAGCTACTCTAAATATAAACACTATCACTATCATATGAGTCTGGAGACAAAAGTACAACTGAAATTGTACTCTCCCCTCTAAGCCACCTTTTAAATTATCATAAGCAAGTAACTGTTGCAGTAAAACTAAAAGTTGCTTTTAAAAATATTCATGCATTCACTATAATCTTGAAGTAAATTTAAGTGGTTAAAAAGGGTCTGATATTCTTTCTCCAAAGATAACTGCAAATATCTAGGCAGTGTTTGGTGGGCTGTCCTGCATCTAAAATTAACCTGGGAATGGAAACAGGGTTATGCTTATAGCATGCTGCTTTTGCCAGGTAGGGTAAGCCACCCTTCAGCTATGAGAATTTTCAGTGCTATGGACCTTCAAAGAACAAACATGGAACTATAAAAGTGATACAAAGAAGATCAGGCAACAGAGTTACTTCTGACTTGGGAGGAGGGCGGCTAGGAGAAAGCTGCTCAGAGATGTCTAGACACTAACTGGGTTCTCTTCATTCATGCAGCAAGAATGTCTGTGGTTTCTAGTAACTGTCAGGTGTGATGCTGGGTTCTGGAGGGAGAATGGCTGAAAGCCCTTTTATTGATGATAATTAAAACAGGAGAACGCTACGATACAGTGTGCACAAGGATGGTGTAAGAGGCCATTCTGAGCTAGGCATGGGGAGTCAGAGAAAGCCCAGGAGTCTCTAGAGGCCTTCACGACTCCACCAACAGTGGGCATGACCTCCAGGCTAGCCGCTTGGCATCAGCAGCAGAAAGCATCTGAATGAGGGAAACAGCGTCAGGTGCCACCTTCTAAACCGAGTCTGCTAAGCTTAGTCAGCTCTGGCACCTTCATTTTACAGAGACGGGCACCAAGGCCCATCCTGGAGACACAGACTGAATGAGATTCTCCCAGACAAGGCTGGGGACAGATCTTCAGACCCAGCTCTCAGTGTAACAGTGCTCTCTTACCCACTCTGCTCTGCTTGGTGACACTGCCTAAGAAAATATCTGCAAGTGACAATAGTTTCCATTTTATATTACCATTTCTTTTTTTTTTTTTTGGTCTTTTTGAGACAGGGTCTCCCTGTAGCCCTGGCTGTCCTGGAACTCACTGTAGACCAGGCTGGCCTTGAACTCACAAAGATCTGCCTGCCTCTGCCTCCCAAGTGCTAGGATTAAAGGTGTGCGCCACCACGCCCGGCAATATTACCATTTCTAAAAGTAAGTTTACATTAATGTTAACTGAAAGGTATCTTCAACTTTCAAGGGAGAACTAGCTCAGCATTATCAGTCAGAGTAACACCAAAAAATAGAAAACAATCCCGGAAATGGATACGTTCAAATGCAGCTTTGGATTTCAGAAGGTGCAATGGTTAGCCTCTATGCTACACATGATATATAACTGTTCATATCACAATGATTCATTAATCGATCACATTAATGATTCAAATTTCCACAGATAAAAGCATCAAAATCTATTCATTTTGGTGATTTAAAAAATGTTTTGCTATGTGGATGATTACTTACAGATCTGATTCCAGGTAGATTTAAGAGCGATCCAAGGATAGGCACTCTTCTAATAAAGCCAACGACCACGGGAAAGAAGCCCCTGGGGGGTGGGAGAAGATCATTAAAGCTTCAGTGTTCTCTGCTACCCAAGGAAAACGAGAGGCCCCAGAGTCGTAACTACTGCAGACCTAATTTGCAACATTTTTGTGATTGGCAGAACTGTGCTCAGAGTGTAAGGAGGCCAGAAGCCCTGTGATCCGAGGAGTTATCTCTGTCCTCTGCTGAAGACTTCCTCGGCAGTGGGTGGGGTAATCAGGACAGATGAGCTGCTGAGACCAAGTGTCCAGAAGCACGAAAAGCACAGCTGCATTCTCAGATCCCACAGAGCAACCAACAGGGAAGGAGCACCTGCAGGACGGGATCTCACAGAGTGTCACCTCTGCTATAAACACAAACCCAGAGAAGTGACACTAATTGGTTTAGCTGTAGATCAGTTAGGCCACTTCTCTAACAGGAAGAACGGGAGGAGCTGAAGAATGCATGAGAAATAACCTTTGAGGGTAGAGGGAGGCTTAACACGAGATGAGGGTGCTACAGCGGAGAGAGCAGGAAGGCCCAGAGCAGCAGTTCAGCTATGATCGCAGGAGGGGACCGACAGTGCACGCTCACGTCTCAGACACAGTCATGACTGGTTACTAAGGGTGTTTTAAAGATATTTTAAATATAAAAATGTGACTTGGAATGCTATTATTGAGGATATTTGGTAAAAGGTCGTCAAAGATCCTGGCACTATTTCGAAAACCAAAAATCCCTCAGAAAACAACAAAACACAACAGCAAAATCTAGTTATTTACCAGAAGTCTCTTTAATCACGAAGGCAATGTATTATTCCAATTTTACCAATAAAACAGGACACCACGTTTTATTGTCAAGGATTACCTCTGGCTTTTAACTTTCATGAACAGAGTTCCTCCACAACAAGGTCCTCCCTCAGTCCTTTACCTGCAGAAGTCTGCTACAAGATAGGACTGCAGAGTTAAGGGGACTTCCTTACTCCTGCCTTCCCCAGACCTACGTTCCTCACTCCCAGCTCTTCTCTGACCCCTTTTCTTTCTCCATCTCCCAAATTCTCCCTCCATCTCACAACCTCACACTGTGCACTGCGTCAGCGTCTCACCACCTCACACTCTGCACTGTGTCACCGTCTCACAACCTCACACCCTGCACTGTGTCACCATCTTACAACCTCACACTCTGCACTGTGTCAGCATCTCACAGCCTTACACTCTGCACTGTGTCAGCATCTCACAACCTTACACTCTGCACTGTGTCAGCGTCTCACAACCTTACACTCTGCACTGTGACAGCGGCCTCCTAACTGCTTTCTCTGCCTTCAGTTTTTTTCAATATAATTTTTTTGAAAAACAAATTTTTATTACATACATCTGTGTGCATGTATATGCATGGGCACCTTGTGTAGAGGTCAGAAGACAGCTGGCAGGAGTCAGTTCTCTCTTTTCATCACATGGGGCCCTTGGATGGAGCTCAGGTACTTAGACTTAGTGGCAAGCACCTTTTACCTTCCAGGCCCTCTCTTTGACCCCTGATAAGCACTCGATTCTGATACTAGAGCCATCCTCCTAAGATGCTTACCTGTGTGACCTGTTTTTAGCTGTGTCCCTGCCCACTGCCCCAGACACTACTTCTTAGTCTAAAGCCAAGGAAAAGAATAAGCAACTCACTGAAAGAAACCAGTAGCTGGCCTCGGCCTTCCCTCCCGTGGCTGCGTCTCACCTTCTGTATGGCTCAGGCCCCTGTCCTGAGGGTACTCCATTTTCCAGAACAAGCGACCTGTTTTCATGGCTTCATCTGTCACTTCTGTCAGTCAACTAACCTTCCTGTGCTACCTTATAGGATGCAGTCCTACCCACTGCCCAAGGCCCAGCTTAGCACTTAGCACTTCTTCCCTCTCTTGGCTGAGTCCTCCCTTAATTATGCTCCTAAAGTGTTTTGTGTGTCTCAATATTGTCCTTACCTGTTTCTGTAACTTTTACAGTCTATTTCTGTATCAGTAATGATAAATCCCTGAAAACAGGTTTGGCACTTAATTTTTATGTCTGATATGAGTGATATGTTGTTGCTCAGCAGGCTGAACTGAAAGTGTTATGAGTTTCTTTAGTAAGTATGATAAATGTTACTTAAAAGTACTTTCTCACAAGCTTACTACTATTTACTGGCTAACATTTGCAAAGTATTAACTGCTCAAAAATTTCCAGTGCACTTCTAATTAATTTCTTAACATGTACATGCACTAAACTGCCACTAAGAGGCAGCAAGTATTAAGCATTAAAATGCTAGTTCATCCATCCACCCACCAGTCCATGTGCACATTCAATGAAAATACCAAACACAGTATCTTTTTTTGTGTGTCTTTTGAGACAGGGTCTCCTTATAGCCCCAGCACTCTGGAACTCACTCTGTAAATCAGACTGGCCTTGAACTCACAGAGATCCGCTTACCTCTGCCTCCCAAGTGCTAGGATTAAAGGCGTGCACCACCACACCTGGCTTAAAGGCGGTTCTTAGCCGCCATGTGGGTGCCGGGAATTGAACCCAAGTCCTCTGGAAGAGTAATCGGTGCTCTTAACCACTGAGCCATCTCTCCAGCCCCCACCAAACACAGTATCTTAAAAATGGTAATAAAAGCTGGACGTGGTAGCGCATGCCTTTAATCCAGCACTTGGGAGGCAGAGGCAGGCGGATCTCTGTGAGTTCAAGGCTAGCCTGGTCTGCATAGTGAGTTCCAGGATAGCTGGGGCTACAGGAAGACCCTGTCTCAAAAAGACAAAAAAAAAAGGTAATAAATTTTGTACCATTGAAAAATCTTTTACAAAATAGTTTATTCCCTTTCATAGGCATTTATTTACAGTTAGACATTTTTACAGTTGACTGACCTAAAACGATAATAAACTTTCAATCTAAACAACAGTCCATTAAAGGAAGTGATCACCTTATACTACTGTAACTACACGAGTTTCTGCAATTATCATCTCACACACTGGTTTATTAAAAGAAAAAAATTATTGCCTCACCTGAATAAGAGAAAGAATCCATAAATCTCGAAGATCATGCCTATCAAAGGCCAACCAATAAGGACTACAAACACACCACCCAGGAAAAACCCGGTGGCTTTCATTTTGTGTTTTTGGAAGAAGAATCTGAATGTTCTTTCTAAGCCAATTACAAAAGCCAAGCCAGCCACAAATAAAACCTAGGAGAGAGAAAACCCAACACAGAAAAGGGAGTTAAACACACTGTGAACATCTGAAAAGCGGGAGTGAACTAAACAGAGTACGAGGCAGCACACGCTTGGCTTTAATGTGGGCAACTGGCCAGAGCAATCTGCAATGGACACCTCAAGCAGAACCAGGGAACAGGTATGCACATTCAAGTCAGGCCGTCCGCCAACAGCCTTATACCTTGTCTACCTTGATTAAATGGAGAAAGAGGAAGAGATGTTACAAATCGGGGCTGTGTTTGCAGCACTTTTTCCTGCTCGGCTGGATATAAACAGAAATGCCTTTGTCAAGCCGAACTGCCAAGGCAGCTATGCATGCTGAAATGCCACCCAGGGGTGTTCCCTAACCTGCAAGTCACCCTGGCCATGAGTTGGTAAGGAAGGAGAGCTGGGTGATGGCTTCGCTGACAGCAGAACCATCAGCCTGAAGCCAGGAAGGAGCCCAGTCTTGACTGAAGACCCTGGTGGCAGCAGAGGTAACAGCACTAAGAGCTCTACCTGTCCCCTTGGACTAACTTCCCCGTTAGTTTTCCTACAAACATGTTAATCAAGCCTACTGGCCACATGGCATATCTCATACAGTAATGTTGCTTGTATCGTAACTGATCAAAATATCAATTCTGCTATCCTTTATATTTCCCTTTTCTAATTAAAAACCTGAGAGGACAGATTTTAAAAGGATAGTGATTTTTTACTCCCTTTAGAGAAGGGTGATGACTGACTTCTAGAACTCTCGTATAACCCCCACAAAAGATAGGGTAGTATACATTGTAAGCAAATAGCACAAGTCCTGAGTGCCTGGAAGTCAGAGGATACCTTGCAGGAACTGGTCCTCTCTGACCACATGGTTTCTGGGGATTGAACTCGTCTCAGGTCTTCAGGATTGGCAGCAAGTGCCTTTACCTGCTGAGCCATCTCACTGACAGGATGTAGTTTAATTTAAAGGCTTAAAATGTTATTAAAAATCTGTTTATTTGGGGCTGGAGAGATGGCTCAGTGGTTAAGAGCACCAACTGCTCTTGCAGAGGACCCAGGTTCGATTCCCAGCACCCGCATGGTGGCTAAGAACCAGCTTAAAAAAAAATCTGTTTATTTTATGCTATGCAGTTCAATCACATGTACAATCTCAGACACTTGCAATTAGAACATTTTCAAAAATCTGCTAAAACAAGGGACTAGCCAGTTCTTTTTCTTTTTAAGGTAACACTCACTCTGTAGCCTAGGCTAGTTTTAAATCCATGGCAATCCTCCTGCCTCAGCCTCCCAAGTGTTGGGATTACTGGTATTAGCCACCATTTCTGGAAAAGTCATCTATCTTGAACTCTTATGCAGAGGGAACATACATTTCTCGAACTGTAAATCACACAACAAGTACTTATCAGAGTAGTTATGGAACTAGAGAACCTCACTGAATTTATCTTTTATTTAAATAGAAAGCCAATGAGGTTTACTGTGGATACAAAGAACTGTGTGGTTCTCAAATTTGACAGCAAGTAACAATTCACTAGTAGATAAATTTTCCTTATGAATTAAAAAAATATACATATATATTTAGAAACTTACATTTCCAATCGCCAGTAATGCTTTGTCAAAAAAGAGAATCATTCCAAAGAACAGGAAAAACACTCCAAATCCTGTTAATCCCATCCCGATTTCTGCAATAGAAATTACATGGTTAAGGTCAGAGAAGAAAGAATTCAAGTCACATTCACATCCCTATAGACTGAGTTCAGACTTTCTTTGGGCAACCCAAGGAAACAGATCTAGCACTGCAGGTCAAGCTTCCAAATGTCAAGATCTGCAACAAATTAGAGGGACATTAGGTAATCACCTCAGCGGAATGAAAATATGAATGAAAGTTCTCGATTCTTAACAGCAGACTGTGTTTCTCACATGAACACCCATAACGCAGAAATAAATCTGGATTCTAAATCTTCAGGTGTGTACCTTCTCTCTGGAGATTCTTTCTGGCATTCGACAGATACACATGGGCTTCCTTTAACTGCTTCCTTCCATATTCTAAGATTATTATTTAGGTGCATAATTGCTCTTGTTCCTCCTTGTCTGCACTGAAATTAATTCCCACCGTTAATTCCCAGAATGCTATGGGGCCAGCAGTACTTTGCACTGCTTCTCACAGGGGCACCAGGATATATTTTGAGGATGACAATAGCTGTTGTTTCAAAAGTTAATTTTCAGAATTTTTGCCCCTCCTTCTCTCCTTTTCTTTTTCTGAGTGAAAGTCTGTGTTGTCCAGGCTGGGCCTGAACTCCTGAGAGGATGTGATCCTGCACCCTCAACTCTAGACGGCTGGACTCCAAGCATAGGCTGCCTTGCCTGCTCCCCATTCACCTCTTGGGAGTCACTGTTCCTTTCCACTATTTCCGTCACACAGGGGACACCAACACGTACAAACTCTACGCTAACAACACCTCCCCAAAGTTACACTGGACATTGGCTTACCCAGCCTAGTCTAGGTTCTAGCTTTTTTGTTTAGAAACAAAGAATTGTCAATCAACTATTAGCGACCCAGAGATATTCCAGGTACCAGATAGAGCGGTGTGCAAAGTCTAAGTAATCTAGGTCCACCCTGTGTGTAAAACTGCTTTAGTGACATTAAATTCCCTAGGGATTCTATTTTGGGTTGGAAGTGTTAATGTTCTAAGGTGTCAGATCCACTCCTGTTAATGTCACAAAACAAGTTTGCCCAAGTCGCCTCCAGGTCATCCTGCTCTGCCGGCAGACAAGCATCAAGCCACTTCTGACCTGCTGCTTAGCTCTTGTGCTTTAACTCCAGAGAGCTAAAATCCAGGCCACAGTTAAAAAAAATTTTTTTTGAGCCATAGAAATTGTTTTGATGATTTGTAACTATCAACTCCACCTTTTCCTCCACATCCTTGATCTCTCGATACTATGTTCCATTCTGACTATCCTTTTTGTTTTGTCTTTTTGAGACAGGGTCTCCCTGTAGCTCCGGCTGTCCTGGAACTCACTCTGTAGACCAGGCTGGCCTCGAACTCACAGAGATCCGCGTGCCTCTGCCTCCCAAGTGCTAGGATTAAAGGCATGCACCACCATGCCCGGCATTTATTTATTTCTGTATGTGTATCGATGTACTGTCTGCATGCAAGTTTGTGCACCCGTGTCGTGCAATGCCGCGGAGGTCAGAAGAGGGTCTCGGATTCCCCTGGAACTGGAGTTCTCCCGGAATTGGAGTCTCAGACGGTTCTCGGCCGCCATGTGGGTGCTGGGGATCGAACCCAGGTCCTCTGTAAGAGCGGTCAGCGCTCTTAACCGCTAGGCCATCTCTCCAGCCCCTCTGACTATCCTTTGCTTCTAAAGTTAGTCTAAAGGAAATTACTTATCTGTGTATAATCCTAAGGGCTTACGTGTACTCCAAACACAAATGCCAATGAAAACTAGAGGCTCATGCTTCATTTTTTTTTTTTTTTTTGGTCTTTTCGAGACAGGGTCTCCCTGTAGCCCCAGCTGTCCTAGAACTTGCTCTCTAGACCAGGCTGGCCTTGAACTCACAAAGATCCACCTGCCTCTGCCTCCCAAGTGCTAGGCTTAAATATCTTAAGAGAATATACCAAAACACCTATTTAAATGTCAGATATAGGGGCTGGAGAGATGGCTCAGCAGTTAAGAGCACCAACTGCTCTTGCAGAGGACTCGAGTTTGATTCCCAGGGCCCACATGGTGGTTAAGAATCATCTTTAAGCTGGGCATAGTAGTGCACGCCTTTAATCCTAGCACTCAGGAGGAAAAGGCAGGAGGATCTCTGTGAGTTCCAGGCCAGCCTGGTCTACAGAGAGAGTCCCAGGCCAGCTGGGACTATAGGGAGACTCTGTCTCAAAAAAAAAAAAATTTTGTAAATGTCAGACATAATTTCCTAGAGGAAACTATTAACGAAAGAGCAAGTAAAATTCCATTAAATAACTACTAGTTACAATTTAATTATAACTGGTTAATCTGAATAAGACTAATTTCAATCTGTTCACAAATTACCCTAATAAGACATAAAAATCTAATATGTTTGTTCATTAAAAAGGAAATTAAATTGTAAAGTGTTTCCCATGAGGACTGACTTACCATCTCCAACACCTACATAAATGACTAGGAGTGGCAGCTCAAGTCAATAATCCTATGCTGGGGAGGCAAAGACAGGAGGATCCCTGAGACTTGCTGGCCAGCCAGTCTACCCAAATTGCTGAGCTCTGGGTTCAGGGAGAGACACTATCTCAAGAAAGACAAGAAAGGGCAGTGACTGAAGACACCTGGCACTGACACCTACAGCACATGTGCAGACACACAGATCAAAATTAAAGGCATTCTCTAAGTTAAAAAATCTATGGAGGGGGCCAGGTGTGCTGGCGCATGCCTTTAATCCTAGCACTCGGGAGGCAGAGGCAGGCGGATCTTTGTGAGTTCAAGGCCAGCCTGATCTACGGAGTGAGTTCCAGGACAGCTGGGGCTACAGGGAGACCCTGTCTCAAAAAAAGACCAAAAAAAAACCAACAAAAAAAAAAAACTATGGAGATGTTATTACTGAACTTTGAAAATTTACCATAAATTGGGCATTGGGAAGTGTTCACATAGCTTATATAACTCAATCCTCCCAATATTACTGAAATGTAAGTAGAATAACATCATCTTAGAGATGGAAGAAACTGAAATTTAGAGAAGGGATTTTAAGGTGCTAAAAGTCAAAGGACTGGCTCAAAATTTGAACTTAAAGCCCGTGTGCTTAAATTAGTCATTATAAAAGTTTTCTACCTACAGGTTAAAAAGTTTCATTAACTGAAACTCAAGAGCACTGGAATGTACTAAACTTCTGGGGGAAGTGTATTTCAGTTTAATATTAGTCTAAACCAATAAATATCAGAACTTAAAAAATTAGCTGCAGTGAAAAAGGATACCTGGTTCTGGCTTATCTTATGATGAAGTGTGATACACCTGCCTCATAATTCCTTTAACAAAACCATGAGGTTAAGGCAGCAAGGCTCCAAGCTGGACACAGGTCTCCAGGGGCAGGAGAAAGAACTACCCACTCCTGGTGGTAAGCTCAGCATGAGCACCTCTGTGAGGTGGGGAGTGTGGAGTCAGATCCAGTCCTCATTCTACAACCTGCAGCTACAGTGGGAACTGAGGCCTTCCCAGTCCTACTGCCTTATTAGGCATAGGTCAGAAGGGGACAGCTTCTTTGATGTCTCTGCCAAACTGGCACTGTCATGATGGTGCCAGTTATCCCCTGATTTAAATGGGTCAAAATCCTCACTATGCCCTGTCCTCATCTCCTCATCTCCAGCATGTTCTTGGTTCTATGCATCTGCATCCCTATGTCCTCTGACTGTCAGAAGGCCTGAACAGAACTGCCTTCTTCAGACCACATGCAGGAAAATAAATGTGTATCTATCTTGTACACTGTAACATTCTATCTTCGCTCATCCTGCCTGTAAATAAATTTGATATAAGCAATCTAAAAGATTATGGAACATTAAAAAAGAAGCTACTAAAGAGATTTTTATAAGGAAAGACATGTCCAGTCCAATGTCAATCACTGCCAGTATTTTGGTGACTTTGGTGATTAAAAAATATGTCTTCCTTACAACACACCTTCCTTCCTTTAAAAAACAGAAGTCACAGAAGAGTTCAACTGCTGTCAACCACAGTAAGTCACTTGGATACCACAGTAGTGTTTTTCTTCATGTGACAAAACGAAGTCACAATTCAGATGTAACATGTATGCTGTTCTCATTCTATCACTCCTACATGGGAGTTTCTGGCCCTCCTGGAATGGGGAGAGAGTGACTAGAGACCATCTTAAGCCAGACATGAACTGTCTTTAACCGCCTTCACTCAGTGCTCTGGCACCCACTTTAGAACTGAAAGTCTGAATCATCTTGGCACCTCTCTGGGACAATGCTGGTCCAACTCTGCAGAAGACACACAGACTTGGTCTCAATTCTGTTTCCCATTCACTAGTCAGTCCTTTCAATCCATGCTTCACCCAAAACATGTGGCAAGTGAACATCCCAGTAAAATTTCATCTTCCCAAGAAATACAATGAAAGGAAGAGAAATCTGCTACTTCTGCTTGGAGTCCAATTCCCCCCCTTGTCTTGATTTTCAAGAAGGATATAAATCACACTCTTCCCTATAATAAATGTTCAACAAAAGAGGATCTCCCTACATAGGATAACTTATAGCTTATATATATTATTACAGACTCAAATCATCCTAGGATGTTAAAATTTTATCAAATTGGGGCTGGAGAGATGGCCTAGCGGTTAAGAGCAGACTGCTCTTGCAGAGGACCCAGGTTTGATCCCCAGCACCCACATGGTGGCTGAGAACCATCTTTAACTCCAGTTCTAGGGGAATCCGACACCCTCTTCTGACTTCCGCAGCATTGCGCAACACCGGTGCACAAACCTACATGCAGACAGTACATTCATACACATAAAAAAAAAATTTTTTTTTAATCAAATCTGCTTAGTGAAAAGCCAAGGCTTCTGAGCTAGCAGCCTGGCACCAGGGCTTGTTTCTAACATTTTTTGTATAAACATGTATTAAATTTCTTATGTGCTTTAAATTATAAATGGCATATATTCCTCTAAGCCCTATGAGGCTCATTAAGCATGTGAGCACATACATGAACACCCCTGGTAAAATGGAAAAAACAAACAAACAAACCAAAACAGGTTCAAACATAATTGCTAGTAATGACAAAAGAAAAGAAAAAGAGCTATACTTTTATTTTTATCTAATTAAAACCTAACAGATCAAAACAGGCGACTTTAGAGGCCTAGAGCAGGTGGCCCTGGATTCAGGTCCAGCCCAAAGTCAGGCAGAAAGCAAGCCTGACTGGACTGCTAGGGTGTGTAAGAGACCACAGAAGACTGGTGTGAAGTCTAAGTACGCTGACTTGAACTCAAACCTTTAGGCTTTCACTTAAATGGACTATTCAATTCTTTTAAACCCTTGAAAATCTAAGTTAACCAGAAGAACAAAAGCCAAGGCAGATAAGGAAAAGTGAGGCCAAAAGATGATGCTATGATCATAAAATTAGTAGGATTTGGGCAGATATGTAAATAGAAAAAATTACTAGGAATGGCAAGAAAGAGTAAAAAAGCAGAAATGTTATATGAAAGAAAAGAAGGCTGGGGCTGGGAACACAGCTCAGCTGTTTGGTAGAGCGCCAGCCAGGTATATTCAATACCCTGGGTTTGATCACTAGAACTACAAAAAACGTTGTCATGCTAACTTTGATGATCACAGGCCTCTAGACCTATGTGGTGGGCAGAAAGGGATTCGAAAATGATATAGCACAGTGTCTCATGCTAGCAATCTCCGAACTTTTAGAGGTAGAGGCACAGTGAGCATTACAAGAAGGAAGCCAGTGAGGGCTACACACTGAGTGAGGCCAGCCTAAGCTACAGAATGCGACCCTGACTCCAAACCCAGAAAAGTCCCCAAACCTACCCACCAAGAAGAATCAATCCTGTAGGCGCTGGTGAGATGGCACAGTGGTTAAGAGCACTGGCTGCTTTTGCAGAGGACCTGAGTTCGGTTCCCAGCACCCACATGGTGGCTAACAACTGTCCTAACTTCAGTTCCAGGGGATCCGACGCCTATTCTGACCTCCGTGGGCACTGCATGACATGAGTGCACTTATGCACATGCAGGTAGTACACTCATACAGATAAAAGAAAAATAACTAAAATAAAAAGAAAAGAGGTTAGAATCAATCTTGTAATAAAGCTAAAGTGGTTTTAAAAACACTGTTGGGGGAGGCTAAAGGTAAATACTCAAAATACAGAAGCACATTTGCAAACACAGCCCATGAGAGGTGACATTTAGTGGGCTCCTGCCCAAGAGAAAGTGCAGGTCCCAGTCCCGCTGCCCGAGAAACTTTGTTGGGCGGTGTCCCGGGGTCAGTGGGCCGAGGGCGGCGTGGGCGCTCGGCGTGGGCCCTGAGCCCCGCCCCGCTGGAGAGCCCGGCCGGCAGTTAGCCTCTGGCCGCGGTCCCTCCCTCCCTCTCGCAGGCCGCCGCGCTCTGCTCCATTCATTGCCCGGCGAGTAGCGACCGCGGCTGGGGCCAGACCCGACGAGGATCCCGGGCGGCACTTACTCTGCGTGTCCGTGAGGGAGATCATGGTGGCAGCGGCGAGGACCGCGGCGCCTCGGGACCCACGCGGCGAAGCCTAGTCCGGAGAAAAGCCGCAGAAAGCTATCCAGGACCAAGCCGCCACGTCTTCCGGAAACACGCAGCCTCCACCGTCCGGCCGCAAGGCCGTATCCCATTGGCTATAGGACAGCCAATAGCACGCGCTCTTGTTTCGATGTGCGGCCGGAGGCCACACCTCTCTGCCAATCAGAGAAGGACTTCGTTTCTGATTGGTGGAGAGGGCCGACCCGGAAGGGTGGGTGCTGCCGGCGGGGTGGCGGGAAGGTTTTATTGGAGTGCGGCTGACAGGTGTGTGGCGGTGCCGAGCCCCGCGTGTGGGGCTGTGGACGTAGTGTTGCGGGTCCCTTCGGGTCCCTTTGACCTGCGTGGGAGCCGCGGACACGGCGGCCGCTGTGAGGCCCCGGGGAACCGGTGTCTTGCCCATCGCGCTCTTAGCCCATACTGGCCGGGGAGCATCGGGCGTGGGTCGCGGTCTCAGGCTTTTAAGGGCACGCATGCCTGCTGGCTGGTCTTTGTCCTTCTAGACCTTTCCATTCAGGAGCCTTGGCCAACCAAAATCTGCCTGCAAGCCTAGGGCCCACCGGACTATCCTGTGCTTCATGCATGCCAAGGGAGGGTGTTAGGAAGTTGGCGAAGCCTCCGGACGCGGTGGTGGAGTGGAGGGATGTGCTTCTGGTTGCCTGCTCCGCTTCTGTGGCATTTTGCTTCCACACGGGTGACTGCTGTGACATTTCTCAATGTGGATGCTTAGCATAGACTTTTGATTAACAGACTTGTTAGTAGCTTATTAGCTCTCGAATACATTTTGTGTTTTGAGATATCTTTTGAAGTTTCGTATTTGGGGGAATGAACAAGTTTTTGATACCATAATCAAATAAGTCATTTAAAATAATGAGGGGGGTGAAGATCGGTAGTATCCTTAAGAGAAGAGATAGTTTCTGTTCGGGTTCTGTAAACTTCACTAGGCTGTTTGGATACAAAGGTGCAGCTGACCCTGTTAGAGGACCTTAGTCGTCCACACTGTCTCTAGGATGTAGTGAGTAGATGTTTGCAGACACAAAGCGAAATCCTTGCCTTCTACCACCCAAATGCCTTGTTAGTGATGTGGTTGTTCCATACCATTTAAGGAAGAAAAGAAAGACTCAGCTTTCTTAACAGCTTTGTACAGGAAGGGCATTGATTCTGTGAAGGAAGAAGTAGTCTATGTAAGGGTAGACTGGTGCTGAAGCTACGTTTGGAGGGCACTCTTAGTTTTAGAAAATGATTGTCCATCCCAGAGCATTAGAATTGTATATGCATGCTTAGTACAATTTTTTTTACTTTTTAATATTCATTATTTTGACTATCAGTGTATTGCCTGCATGTATGAAGTGCATTTCTGTCATGCAGTGTGGGTGGAGGTCAGAAGAAGGCTTCAGATGTCCTGGGACTGGAGTTACTGGTGGTTGTTAGCTACCATGTGGGTGCTGGGAATAGAACCCGAGTTCTCTGCGAGAGCAGTCAGTGCTCTTCGTTGCCGCCCTCTTCTCACCTATTTCTAACCTTTTCAGACCCATTCCTTTTAGGCCAGGGGAAATAGAATAGAATACTAGTTTCTTGTGAATGAATTTAGTTGCAACTGTTTAAACAAGTGCTTAGTAAAATGCTAAATGACTGATTTGTTTGTGTGTTTTGCTCAATCTGGGACATTTGAATGTACCCAACTTTTTATGTATAAGTTCTGTTAATTTTTGATTTTTGTTTGTTTGCTTTTTTAAGGCAGGGTCTCACTATGTAGCCTTGGCCGGCCTGAAACTCTATGTACGTCACAGGTCTAGTTCGGCTTAGATCTCAAAGAGATCCACCTGCCTTTGCCTCCTAAGTATTTGGGCTTAAAGGCATGTCCTACCAAGCCCAGCTTCATCCCAGTTTCTACGGCAGGAGAAAAAGCTTAGAGGTATGTCATATGCTAAGGTACTTATGAACCAGGTGGCAGATCTATTTGTTATTTGGTCTTTTGTTTGTATTATTTGGCCTTTTGTTTGTATCCATCTTTAGGATGTTTGATGAATGTTGTTGACATTGTTTTGCCACCAATATCTAGAAGATAAATGTGTAGGAAGAATCATGTATTCTTTTTGAAATGACATTGCAATATATAATTTGCTTTCTTTTTTTTTTTTGTACATAATAGTGACAGGTTGTCATTGAGTAAGCACTATCAGTAGTACTGGTTTTGTTTGCGTTTTTGTTTTTGTGATGCTGGGAGATTAAACCCACTCATCTCAGTGGGTTTGCATTTTAGTGAGTAAAAGGCCATAATAAGTGGGGCCTAAAATATAAAGGAGTGGAGAAAGATGTGTTACCTGGGAATTATTTGCAAAATCATGCTCTCTCAAACATGGGAACAGTGGGACATTTATTAGGAAACAAAGTCTAGACCTATTCATATGGGGGAGGCACATTGGGAAGTGTGCAGTCCTACACATGCCCATTTGCCATGAAGTTTTAGGTGACAGTAAAGAATATTTTGAAAGTGTATTAGCACCAGGGGCTGGAGAGGTGGCTAAGATGACCAGGGGTTTGGTTCCCAGCATCTATGTGGCAGCTATAACTGTCTGTAACTCCAGTGCATGTGGTACACTTGCATACATGCGGGTGAAACGCTCAAACATAAATTTTTTTTTTTCTAAAGCGTATTACCACAGGAATCTGACCCTGAGGGTGCCTGCCTGCCTTGAACACTACAGTTTGTGTTCAGCAGGAAGTTACCAGCCCAACAGTGTTGTTATAATAAAAACATCCTTGTTCTTTCATTTTAGAAAGAAGTTGGGATCTTCAGGTCAGCTTTAGAATGGCGTCTGTTTCAGGTTAGTGGATCTGGCTATTCTTTGTACTTCACGCTGTTCTATTTTGAATCCTATGTCCTTTGGTTAAAAAATTGTTTTTAAAATTCTGATTCTAGAAAGGATTTTTCAGCTGTTTTATTGTGCTAAAATACATAAACCCAAAATGACCATTTAACCGTTATTAAGTGGACAAGTTGTGGATACTCAACACATTCTTGATGGGCAGCATCACCACTGTGTGTCTCCAGAGCCTTTGTGTCATCCCAGACTTGAAGCAGTGCTGCTCCCCCAAGCTTCCCATCACTTCCTCTTCCTCTTCTCCAGACAGCTACTCTTCACCTTTCTGTCTCCGAACCTCACACACAAATCATATTTTTGTGTATAGTGTACTTAGTGTAGAAGGCCTTCAAAGTAACGTGTTGAAATTTCATTTATTTTTAAGGATGATAATGTTCCATTGTATGTGTATGTATTACATTTTGTTTTTCCATTTATACTGATGATTACTTGAGTTTGGGACTTTAATCTTTTGACAACTATGAATAAATCTGATAGTGACTTTGGTGTAGAAATGTGTAAATTCCTCACAATTCTCTTAAAAGTAAGTGTGTGTGCATGTGTGTGTGTGTGTGTGTGTGTGTGTGTGTGTGTGTTGAGGGAAGGCACATGTGCCACAGCATGATTGGAGTGAGAGAATATCTTGCTGGAGTCAGTTCTCTCCTTCTGCTGTGGTTTTGGGGCTCAAACTCAGGTGAAGTCAGGCTGGGGCAGCGAGCTCCTTCACCCCTGTCTGGTTCCATTCAGTTGACAGACCTGGGAAGAGGGAACCTCAGTCGAGAAACTTCCTCAATTTGGAGAACTTCCTCTATTGGATTAGCCTGTGGGCTTGTCTATGAGCCATTTTCTTGATTAGAGTGATTGTGGGAGGGCCCAGTTTACTGTGGGCGGTGCCACTCCTGGGCAGGTGGGCCTGGGTTGTATTAGAGAGCAGGCTGAGCACAGGTGAGAAGAGCTGTCCAGTAAGCATGGTCTGTGTGTCAGTTCTTGCCTCGAGGTTCCTGCTCTGATGTCGTCCTGACTTCTCTCAAAGATGGGCAGTCACTTGGAAGTGTGAGAGGCAGTATTACTCTTTTCTCTAAGTTGTTTTTGGTCAGTATTTTATCACAGCAGTAGAATGCTACTAGGATGCCACTGAGCCATGTTGCAGGCCCTCCTTTCAGTTCGACCAAGCTAACAGGTGCTGTTGGCAGGGTAAAGAACTTAAACTATGACTGCCTTCCAGTCTTTTCTATGGTGTAGTGCATGTGGCCTTTGTTGCATACTACTGCTGCTGCCCATTGGGTTTATTTTAGGAAAACACTCAGAAATGTTTTCCTTTAGTATGGAACACCACCCATCAGGCACAGACACAATTTTACCCCTTATTTAGGTCCTCCCTGGACCTTGCAGCACTTTTCTAGTCTTCTTGTCCAAACCTGCCAGAGAGTCCTGCCGATCCATTCAGTGTCATACTATAGCAGCCACGTGCACTGCGTGGAGCTCTACAAACTAGAACTCTTATTGTTTCTTGAGCTGTCTGGCTGTTGATCTTCAGACAGTGTCAGTGTGTCATGCACAATTCTCCATTAGTCAGGCCTGTAACTTTACCTTCTTCAGTCTAGTAACAAAGAGCTGGATGAAAGAAACTCCTGGACAGGAACATAGATTTAGGGTGATAAGGGGGCAGAATAGGCATTTGGGCCCCTTGCAAGGGCCTTCACAGAACTGTTTGAGATGACTGCACGCATGTTTTTCCCTTGAGGTGCTGGCGGTCTGCCTTAGGAGTTGATGGGCTGAAGGTAGGAAGTGCAGGTTGCAAGGTAAGGTAACCTAGTTTCTTGGAAGGCCTAAGAGAAAGCACAGATTTTTTTTTTTTTTTCAAAAGGAGGGTAATAGCTTTCTGTAGAAGGTGGCAGCCAGGTGTGGTGGCACAAGCCTGTAATCACAGGATTCCGGCCTGAGGCAGGAGGACCGAAAGTTAAGGCCAGCTTGAGCTGCAGAGTGGGTTCAAAGCCAGCCTGGGTAACTCAGTGAGACCTTGTCTAAGACTGTCCTGATGACTTGGTCCACAGTGCAGGGGTAGAGTGTTTGTATGTCGTAGCTGAGGCCCTAGTTCAATCTTCAGCACTACAAAGATAAAATAGTAATAACAATAGTAATTAACAACTTAGTTACAGGGATTAGCCCTTTCATGATCCAGGAGTTGGGTAAGCAGCTGCGCCTTCTTAGCAGGACCAAAATTAGGGAAGGGAGATGGATATGAAGGATGGGCCAGAAGATTCACCGGGGAACTGCATCTGTAAGGATAGGCTAGAGTGTTGGAGGACAGCATGGAAGCCAGCAGGCTCTCACCGGCCAAGGTTCTGATTTCTAGGATGCTGGTGTCCTTGGCCATAAACAGTTGCAAATAAACTTAACTAACATTTCCAGGAATACAAAGAAGTTGTAGGCTAATTTGGAGATTCAGCAGGTACTGCAGCAACTGGCTGCTGACCCATGGCAGCGGGGTAAGCCTGCACATCCTGACATGCCTCAGGTGCCATCCATGTGCCTGCACATCCTGACATGCCTCAGGTGCCATCCATGTGCTTGCACATCCTGACATGCCTCAGGTGCCATCCATGTGCCTGCACATCCTGACATGCCTCAGGTGCCGTCCATGTGCCTGCACATCCTGACATGCCTCCGGTGCCATCCATGTGCCTGCACATCCTGACGTGCCTCAGGTGCCGTCCATGTGCCTGCACATCCTGACATGCCTCAGGTGCCGTCCATGTGCCTGCACATCCTGACATGCCTCAGGTGCCATCCATGTGCCTGCACATCCTGACATGCCTCAGGTGCCGTCCATGTGCCTGCACATCCTGACATGCCTCCGGTGCCATCCATGTGCCTGCACATCCTGACGTGCCTCAGGTGCCGTCCATGTGCCTGCACATCCTGACATGCCTCAGGTGCCGTCCATGTGCCTGCACATCCTGACATACCTCAGGTGCCATCCATGTGCCTGCACATCCTGACGTGCCTCAGGTGCCGTCCATGTGCCTGCACATCCTGACATGTCTCAGGTGCCGTCCATGTCCCTGCACATCCTGACATTCCTCAGGTGCCGTCCATGTCCCTGCACATCCTGACATTCCTCAGATGCCGTCCATGTCCCTGCACATCCTGACATACCTCAGGTGCCTGCACGCCAGTGCAAGCTTGCCTGCTGCCTCACACTTCCACCTTTCAAGTCATAACCACAAGATTTCAGTGGATGAAGAGACAGCAAAACCACAATGATTCCTGCAGGCAGATGTGTTAGAATTCATCTTCAATTTTTCTTAGCTTTTATTGATGTGGTATCAAAAAAGCATTTCACTTTGACTCTAGTACTTGGATTAATGCTTGGTTTTAATAGTTGAACCACATAGTGAGAGGAGGTACCTGGGACTGTTTGCCAATCCCAGCAGCACTCTTTCATTTTGTGTTTCATCATCTTGTTTGTGGTCAGCAAGTCATGAGGTTGTAGCTTAGTAATTAGGTGATTAGCTTCATTTTGCTTTCCAGTCTGGTGATTATTATTATTTTTTTGAGAGAGAGAGAGAGAGAGAGAGAGAGAGAGAGAGATAGCAAGCTGTTGAACAGTTCTGTATAACATAAGAATAATAGCTGCCAGGGCTGGAGAGATGGCTCAGCAGATAAGAACACTGGTTGTTCTTGTAGAGGACCCAGGTTCAATTCCCAGCATCCACATGGTAGTTCACAACCAACTGTAACTCTAGTTCCAGGGGAATTAGACTCTTCTGACCCATGTGGGCATTGCATAACACAGGTGGACTTAACATACATGCAGGCAATATACTCATACACAAAAAATGAAAATAATAAAAATAATTAAAAAAAAGAATAACAGCTATCATTCGTTAAACACCGAGTTGCACACTCTGTCAGGAACCTCCTTAGTGGCATCTCTTCCTGTCAGTACTGACAGTAATAACTAGATGTTATCCACATTTCATAGAAGAGGAAAGTGGGGTGCTGGTAAGTATCTCGTGGGGATCACTTAGCAAGTAGGATGGCCTGAGACTGAACCTGGGTCTGCTCCTAACCCCTCGTTACTCTGAACATCAGAGATGAACGGGGTCTGTCTGCTCTGTCCTTGTCGCCCGCCTCACAGTGCTAACGGAGGAACTGGAGTCTGTAACCAGTGAGCTGCATGCAATAGACATCCAAATCCAGGAGCTGACAGAACGGCAGCACGAGCTCCTTCAGAGGAAGTCGGTCCTGACGAGGAAAATCAAGCAGCACTTAGAGGAGTCAGATGCTGGTGGGAGCAGCGACTGCGACTCTTCACCCGCCTCGTGGAATAAAGAAGGTTCGCAAATGCCTCTTCTGTGCTGATTTCATTTCTCCTCATTTCTTTCATCACTCTGGATGAATCAGTGTTCCAGGAGAGAAGCTGGCTCTTGGGGAGGTGGGGACCTTGCAGGCGGGGCATTCTTTACTATGTGCTGTGGCATTTTTGAGTTACAACTTCTCTTATTGCAACTTTATTTTTTCTCAGATCCCTCTGATAAGAATAGCAATGCTTGGAAAACAAATTATTAGCTAGATTTTCAAGCTTTAGCCGAAACAACAAAACAAGTCAGTCAAATTCCTAGCCACAATGAAGAAACCATTCTTAATTAAAATCTTGGATGAGGGGTTGGAGAGGTGGCTCCATGTTTACGAGCACTTGGTACCCAAGTGGTCACTAACAGCTGTCTGTAACTCCTCTCCAAGGGATCTGATGCCCTTTTCTGGCCTCTGTTGGTTTGCATGCACTCAGTGCATTTAGATGCATGCAGGAATTAGATTTCTTTTTGTGGAGATGGTTTTCCAGTACTGTTTTCTGAACATAAGAGATACACACAAAAGTCTACATTTTTAAGTTCATTTGAGTTTGAGATTTTAGGGTGCTGTGAATTTCCTAGTCAATATTCAGATTGTTTTCAGATACCTGAATGCCTTCCTCTTGTGTGTGGGTTAATTTCAACAACTAGCAAATATTTCCTTTTCTTTCTGATGCACTAACTATACTGAACATAAGTTGTCTTTGCTTATTTACTGAGTTATACTAATCACACCATGATTATTATTATTAGCTTTAGTGATTCCTGAATAGTAAAAGATTTATGTGTGTTTGTCAGATTCATATATTTTCTGGCATCTTTTTATGAAAGTGGCCATTTACACTTATATCTAACTTATACTCCTGATGAGTCTAAGATATAAAGCTTATCTTTTTCTTTCTAGATTTTCCATGGTCTGAAAAAGTTAAAGATGTTCTGCAAAATGTCTTTAAGCTGCAGAAGTTCAGGCCACTTCAGTTGGAAACTATCAATGTCACCATGGCTGGGAAGGAAGTATTTCTTGTGATGCCCACAGGAGGTGGCAAGAGCCTGTGCTACCAGCTACCAGCTCTGTGTTCAGAGGGTGTGTACCATGAGGACTGCCTTTACCTTGAAGGGACTAGAAACCCTTTCTAACCAGGCAGGGGTTTTTGTTGTTGCTGTATTTGCCTCTACATTGATAGAAGTTATTGACTGAAACAGGTTCCATGGGACTTATACAGGAGTATAGAGATATGACCATGGTGAGTGCAGTTTTGGGCATCTAGGATTTCTGATGCTTAAAGGACATGCAGGTGACACCGTCCTATGAGTGGATGTGTGAGCCTGAGGCATGGGTGAGGCAGATCTGAGTTAGGTGTGGAGGCTGTCAGTATGGAGATGCCCTGAGCCACTGGAGTGACTCATCTGTGCTGGCATGAGCACAAAAGACCTTGAAGTAGACAAGGAGGCCAAGGAGAGCAGCTGGTGGGGAGAGGGAGGAGCCAAGTGCAGAGCTTGTTAGCCTGGGAAGGGAGCAGCCTGGGAGGGGAGCAGCCTGGGAGGGGAGGAGCCTGGGAGGGGAGCAGCCCGAGGAGGGGAGGAGCCCGGGAAGGGGAGCAGCCCAGGGAGGGGAGGAGCCTGGGAAGGGGAGCAGCCCAGGGAGGGGAGCAGCCCAGGGAGGGGAGCAGTCCGGGAAGGAGCAGCCCAGGGAGGGGAGCAGCCCAGGGAGGGGAGCAGCCCGGGGAGGGGAGCAGCCCGGGGAGGGGTGTAGTCTAGGGAGGGAGCAGTCACCACTGATGTCTGTTGGCAAAAGGTCAAATAAGAACGTAAGAATTCCATTAGAGTAATGACAAAGGACTGTTCCTTGACCTTGGCTAGGAATGTCAGGAAGAAGTTTGGGGGAACCACATAGCAGTAGTTTGGAAGTGAATAGGGGCTGCGTGTGGGACACTCAGAGAATGGCTGTGGAGGAAAGGGAGGGAGACTTAAAGGAGGTGTTCTTTTAGTCTGTCTGTCTGATCCGCTATGACTACGTTGGCGTGGGTAGTTTATAGGTCACACAAGCTTGTTACAGCTCTGGAGGCTGGGGAGGCCAGGGTCAAGGCGGCAGCGGACAGTGTCTAGTCTGCACTGGGGGCTCAGACATGGCACCTTCATGCTCACCCTTGTATCACTGAAAGGGGCAGAAATCTCTTCATCCTTTTTGTTTTTTTTTTGGGGGGGGCGGTTCTTTTTGAGACCTGGTCTGTCTCCTTGAAGCTGCAGGTGGCCTGGAACTCACTATGTAGACCAGGCTGACCCTGAACTCACAGAAATCCACCTGCCTCTGCCTCCTGAATGCTGGGATTAAAGGCATGGGCCACCGTGCCCAGCTTCTTCATCCTTATTTATAAGAACACTAATCCCAGGCTCTGCCTTCTTGACTTCTCCAAAGGCTGCGGCTTTTAACACCATCACATAGTCCACTAGGTTCCGACATAAGGATTTCAGGGGCATATCATTGTTCAGATCATAGCGGCTGTTGGTGACTTCTGAGAGACACAGGGACATGAGCATGTTTAACTGTACTCAGTGGTGCCTGTGATGGAAGTGTGGGAAAGAGTAATTCTTGACAAGATCAGTCCCTGATGAGGTCCAGTTTGAATATGTGTACTTAAGCCTGTCTCTCCTCTGCCAGAGATTACCATAAAGAACAAACAGAAATGTAAAACAGTGTCATTTTAATAGTGTGGGGCAGCTTAGAGAGGGACTGCAGGAGCACAGATTATGTGAGCACTATTCTCTCACTGCACAGTTCACTGGTTTCTACCCAGGCTGAGTTGATCTGGTGTGAGAAGTACTGAAGACCCGTGTTGGACAGATGGTTCAGTGGTTAAGAGCACAGGCTGCTCTTCTAGAAGAATATTGCCAGCACCCACATGGAGGCTCGCACCCGCCTGCAGGCACATGGTGTACCTGCATATACTCAGGCCCATACGCATACATAGAAAATAAAATAAATCAATAAACCTTTCTCTCCCCCCCCTTTTTTATTTTGGTATTTTTGAGGCAGGATCTCCCTTTTAGTACCAGCTTTCCTGGAGCTCACTCGATAGACCAGGCTGGCCTTGAACTCACAGAGATCCGCCTACCTCTACCTCCCGAGTGCTGGGATTAAAGGTGCGCGCCACCACACCTGGCTAATAAACCATTCTTTAAAGAGAGTAGAAGATCCATACGTGTGCAGCTGTCATTCTAAACAGTACAGACTGCTCTGTCCTTATGGGAACTTTGGAATGATTTTTCCCTGATACAGCAGTTCAGAACTTGACCCAGCCTAAATTACCTTACTGAGATTTCCCATACTGATTGTTGAAAAGGATAACATTCAAAATAATAAAGTCAGTATTTTTATAGAATAGCATGAGGGTGGATCTCTGTTTTGCTTCATATTTATTTGGCTTATATTCATCCTTTTTGGTAATTTACTTATTCCTAGCTCTCTTATTAACAAAGTTAAGACGTAGTCACTGTGGTGAGTCTGCATTGGAACATGACTTAGTCAGTGGTGGCCACAGGCACAGGAGTGTGCTACAGCCATTGTGTAGGCAACTTTGAAAGAAGGTCTTGTTTTTTCCTCTTTAGGGTTTACTCTTGTGATTTGCCCACTAATCTCGCTCATGGAAGATCAACTAATGGTTTTAAAACAGTTAGGAGTTTCAGCCACCATGTTAAATGCTTCCAGTTCTAAGGTAAGTCCTGTGTTTTTTGATTTTCACAATTGGACGTTTATTGAAGTGGGAGTCTCAGTTGCCTGTAATTAATCTGGGACTAAGTACAGCAGGAACTGTACCTCCTGCTCCTGTGTGAGTGACACATGTCCCTGTTACACATACTGATTATCAGTGTGTAGCCATGTCCTTCCATCTGTATCCATGTACCCATGTCCTTCCATCTGTATCCATGTACCCGTGTCCTTCTGTCTGTATCCATGTACCCGTGTCCTTCCATCTGTATCCATGTCCCCGTGTCCTTCCATCTGTATCCATGTACCCGTGTCCTTCCATCTGTATCCATGTACCCATGTCCTTCCATCTGTATCCATGTCCCCTGTCCTTCCATCTGTATCCATGTACCTGTGTCCTTCCATCTGTATCCGTGTACCCATGTCCTTCCATCCATATCCCATGTATCCGTGTCCTTAATCTCTATCCCACGTACCCGTGTCCTTCCATCTCTATCCCATGTATCCGTGTCCTTCCATCTGTATCCATGTTCCCATGTCCTTCCATCTGTATCCATGTACTCGTGTCCTTCCATCTGTATCCATGTCCCCGTGTCCTTCCATCTGTATCCATGTCCCCGTGTCCTTCCATCTGTATCCATGTACCCGTGTCCTTCCATCTCTATCCCATGTATCTGTGTCCTTCCATCTGTATACATGTACCCGTGTCCTTCCATCTGTATCCATGTTCCCATGTCCTTCCATCTGTATCCCATGTACCCGTGTCCTTACATCTGTATCCATGTACCCGTGTCCTTCCATCTCTATCCCATGTACCCGTGTCCTTCCATCTGTATCCATGTACCCTTGTCCTTCCATCTCTATCCCATGTACCTCTGTCCTTCCATCTGTATCCATGTACCCGTGTCCTTCCATCTGTATCCATGTACCCATGTCCTTCCATCTCTATCCCATGTACCTCTGTCCTTCCATCTGTATCCATGTACCCGTGTCCTTCCATCTGTATCCCATGTACCCGTGTCCTTCCATCTGTACCCCATGTACCCGTGTCCTTCCATCTGTATTCATGTACCCATGTCCTTCCACCTCTATCCCATGTACCCATGTCCTTCCATCTGTATCCATGTCCCCGTGTCCTTCCGCCTCTATCCCATGTACCCGTGTCCTTCCATCTGTATCCATGTCCCCGTGTCCTTCCGTCTGTATCCATGTACCCATGTCCTTCCATCTGTATTCATTTACCCATGTCCTTCCATCTGTATCCATGTACCCATGTCCTTCCGTCTGTATCCATGTCCCCCGTCCTTCCGTCTGTATCCATGTACCAGTGTCCTTCCATCTGTATCCATGTACCCGTGTCCTTCCATCTCTATCCTGTGTACCCATGTCCTTCCATCTGTACCCCAGTCCCCTTGGTTTATTCTCGTAAATAAGTTCCAGGCTTCCTGTTTTAAGTTGAAATTCATGGGGGCTGGAGAGCTGGCTCAGCGGTTAAAAGCACTGACTGCTCGGTATGATTCCCAGCACCAACATGGCAGCTAAGAATCATCTTTTGTGCTGGGTGTGGTGGTACATGCCATTTTCCCAGCACTTAGAAGGCAGAGACAGGAGGATATCTGTGAGTTCAAGGCCAGCCTGGTCTACATAGCAAGCTCTAGGCCAGCTGGGACTAAAGGGAGTCCCTGTCTCAAAAATACCCCCCCCCAAAATAAATAAAATAAAATTATGCCTTCTAAGACTACATGTTCCTTATTGAAGAATCTTTTTATGTTCATGCTTTTGCCAAGTGACTATGATTTGTCATCAGTAATTTGGACGTTTGGGAGTCACTAGAATACTGTTTACACAGCTGCCATGTTCAGGGATATGGCTTCAGTTTTAATGAGCCATCATCTGCTTCAGAAAGGGCCCTGGGCTGTTGCTTTTCAGTAATGAATCCCCATTTCTCACTTAGGATTGAAGTCTGACAGCCTAATTCTCTGATTGTGTCTCGTTTGCCTTTTAATAGGAGCATGTGAAATGGGTTCATGCCGAAATGGTGAATAAGAACTCACAATTAAAGCTGATTTATGTGACTCCAGAGAAGATTGCGAAAAGCAAAATGTTTATGTCGAGACTAGAGAAAGCCTATGAAGGCAAGAGACTGACTCGTATTGCAGTGGACGAGGTTCACTGCTGCAGCCAGTGGGGACACGACTTCAGACCTGGTGTGTGAGCTTTGTGCAGAGCCCGTCCTAAGACCTGCTGTGTGTGAGCTTTCTCCAGAACCAGTCCTAAGACCTGCTTGTGTGAGCTTTCTCCAGAGCCTGTCCTAAGATCTGCTGTGTGTGAGCTTTGTCCAGAACCAGTCCTAAGACCTGGTGTGTGTGCTTTGTGCAGAGCCTCTCTTAAGACCTGGTGTGTGAGCTTTGTCCAGAGCCTGTCCTAAGACCTGGTGTGTGTGCTTTGTCCAGAGCCTGTCCTAAGACCTGGTATGTGTGCTTTGTCTGGAGCCTGTCCTAAGACCTGGCGTGTGTGCTTTGTCTGCAGCCCGTCCTAAGACCTGGCGTGTGTGCTTTGTCCAGAGCCCGTCCTAAGACCTGGCGTGTGTGCATTGTCCGGAACCCGTCCTAAGACCTGGCGTGTGTGCTTTGTCCGGAACCCGTCCTAAGACCTGGGTGTGTGCTTTGTCCGGAACCCGTCGCCTAGAATGAGAAGGAATGGTTGGGGTTTACTTAACTACGGGCGACATGCTAAGGGGAAGACGGAGGCCGGGAAAAGCCGCCCGGGGGGGTCTATGGCACAGTCAATCACCCAATGGCAGGTGAAATCACTGAGGAAGGTGCTTTAGACAAACAAACTGCATACTTGAGAATCATCGTGTGATGTTAGCCTTTCCATCTCCTTAGGTAGCTGGGAACCCGAGGGCGCGGCCATGCAAAGTGTGGTGTTTCACATGGTGTTGAGGTACTAATCCAGGGGCAAGGTGATCTGAAGGCAGGAATCAGTTCATGGATATTTGTCAAGCATCTCACCAGACCCAAAACAGTGTCGAAGGTAGGTGTTAAGGAGTCTGATGAGGGTATGTTATAGATAGAAGAAGAGAAAAGGAGGGGTGCTAGATGAGGAAATGTTAGTAGGTCGGATGAGGCATGTTAGTAGTTGTGAGTCCATGTTAGTAGTCTGTGGTGAGGGCCATGTAGGGGGGTGGGGAGTCTTGGTAGGGAGGCAGTGAGGGTTAAGTCCATGATAAGATGCATGGAAAAAATATGTGATATATAAGTGACTGAATAAGAGGCAGTGTTGATGATAATCTGGTGAGTCATGTTAGTAGTCTGATGAGGCATGTTAGTAGTCTGATGAGGCATGTTAGTAGTCTGGTGAGTCATGTTAGTAGTCTGGTGAGTCATGTTAGTAGTCTGGTGAGGCATGTTAGTAGTCTGATGAGGCATGTTAGTAGTCTGAGGAGGCATGTTAGTAGTCTGCTGAGGCATGTTAGTAGTCTGGTGAGGCATGTTAGTAGTCTGATGAGGCATGTTAGTAGTCTGAGGAGGCATGTTAGTAGTCTGATGAGGCATGTTAGTAGTCTGAGGAGGCATGTTAGTAGTCTGATGAGGCATGTTAGTAGTCTGGTGAGGCATGTTAGTAGTCTGCTGAGGCATGTTAGTAGTCTGCTGAGGCATGTTAGTAGTCTGCTGAGGCATGTTAGTAGTCTGAGGAGGCATGTTAGTAGTCTGAGGAGGCATGTTAGTAGTGCTTCGGCTGCTAACCTAATCCACTAGCCATTTCCTAGAGTGAGTGATGGCAGAATTCTGTTAAAAAACCATTGGCCAGGGAGATCACTGGGTAGTGTCCTGGCCATGTAAGTCTGAGCTCGAATGCCCAGAACCATGTCCAGCCAAGACTAAGAGACTGACCCCGTCTCTTATCCCAGGACTCGTACTTCACGGTTTCTTTGCGGGGCTTTGACTCAAACCTATGCGTGGTCTTATACATGCCAGGCAGGCACTGACCACAGAGCTCTGACTAGCCCTAGGGCTTTCAGTCTCTCTTTCCCTTTTCTCCTTTCTCTCAAGCAATTTCTCTTCCATCTTTCCTGTCTTTCCTGTCACATTCCAGCACACTTGTGCTCAAGTCATAATCTTAGCAATTGAATCCTTCACAGCTGTAGAGTCCTAGCTCTAGGATTTCTGTGTAGTCAAGGCACTAGAGTCCCCTGTATAAATGATGTGATGTTTGCTTATAGACTGTACACATCCTACTGTACACTTCGGAATTGCTTATAAATGTCTCTCTTGTTTTGGTCTTTTTGAGACAGGGTCTCCCTGTAGCCTCAGCTATCCTGGAACTCACTATGTAGACCAGGTTGTCCTTGAACTCACAGAGATCCACCTGCCTCTGCCTCCCAAGTGCTAGGATTAAAGACGTGCACCACCATGCCCGGCCTGCCTCTAGATTCCTTATAATACCTAATGCATGTTAAGTGTTGTTACCTTGTTCAGAGAATAATGGTAAAATGAGTCAGTGTGTAATTGGTGCAGATGCTGTTTCTTTTCCAAATAGTTGTGATCTGTACTTTGATGGCTCTGTGGATTGGAGACAGAAACCACTTCAACTATCTAACACAGGATTTTATGTAATGTATTGTCCTTTAGTAGCCTGGAGATGTAGCTTGGGTGGAGGAGTGCTGCGTAGCACGCGGAAGGCCCCCGACGCCAAAGGCCCCCGTCAGTGCCTAGGACGCAGAAGGCCCCTACACGGAAGGCCCCGGTCAGTGCCTAGGACGGGGAAGGCCCTGGGTAGTGCCTAGCACTCGGAAGGCCCTGGGCTTCCCCAACACAGCATAAGCCAAATGTGGTAGAGGAGGAGTCAGAAGGATCCAAAATTCAGGGTCACCTGGGCTACATGAGTCTGTCTCTGAAGGGAAGAGGGAGAGGCCGGGGGGTTCAAGCCTTTAGTCTCAGCAGGCAGGGAGGCGGATCTTTGAGAGGGCTCTGAGGAGCAGCCCTCCAAAGACTCAGGTGGAGAAGAGCCCTAGCTCTAGCCAAGTCCTTGTGGGAGAGACCAGAGCAGGAAGAGAGGGACTCTCAAACCCTGCACACTGCCCCTGGGCTTCCCCTACATCAGCCCCTACTTCCACACCAGTGGGCACCACAGACACTAAGTCTCCTGAAGTAGGCGGAGGCCAGCCTGGTCTGCATGTGGAGTTCCAGGCCATGAGGGGACACAGGGAGACCCTGTTTCAGACTAACTACCCCGCCACCCTGTCCAAGGAAAGTCAAGGTAGAAGGTCATGAAATAAAAACTAAAGATCAAAGCTCAGATCTCCTGGACATGAAAACTGACAGCAGCCTGTGGCATGCACAGGGAGGGCAGGAGAAAAGGGGGTGGTCGTCCAGTGTGCAGCTTAGCGCAGACGCCTTGCAGTCGAGGACCTCCGTGGACGCAGAGCAGCCTGACAGTGGCTGGTGGGCAGTAGAGGAGCCTCTTGCGAGGTGGGAAAAGCTGCCCTCTGTGCGGCTGCTACTCAGGACAGACCGCCTGCTGGTGGGGTGGACCCTCGCTGGGTCAGTCACTGGAACACAGGCAAGCCCACTCCCAGGAAGCAGTTTGTCACTCATCCCAGCATCCCAGAGTGGAGCGTGGAAGGCCAGGCTGGACAGAGGAAGAGAACCTGGTCCTCCTTAGTTAGTCAGCCTGGCACAGCACCCTCCCCATTGCCTTTGTAGATCTGATCGCCACTCGTTTCGCACAGCTCTGCCCCTAAAGTGAGCCTTGTGCTCACCCGCTGCTTTGTCGTCCTGCAGTCTCCACAGACCAGCCAGGCCCTTCCCACGGTCTGTAATATCTCCCTGATTAGTCTTGATTCCAGTCTTTACACTTTATTTTCCACACAGCAGCCAAAATGACCTGTTCTGAATATCAGCCACACCCCACTGCTTCCCACCTAAACTACCCAGAAGCTTCTCTATTTCAAAATCCAAGTCCAGGCTCCGGCCTGGAGTCCACTAGTCAGAATCCGCTTCCTTCCATTGCCTCCCTGATTCTCTATTCATCCTCTTTCATCAGGGAGCCTCAGCTGCTCTGGGTTTACCACTGGGAGCAAGTATCATCTTCTGTTTAGTGGCTTGCTCTTTATACCATGTGGTTTCTTTGCAGAATACCGTTGTCTGGCTCAGTGCTTTATCTCCGGTGCCAGGAGACACTTCATTTGTCTGTCAGTGAACAGCTTAACACAGGACTCAGCCCTTTCTTCCGCTAACCCTGTCACCCCATACGCTGGGAGTCACCTGGTCCCCTGGGTTCTCTTTCACTCCTGTGTTCTCTTCAGATTTCTTTCTGATTTGCCTTGTACCAGGGCTTGTTTCGTGTTTGCTGTTGTTGCTTGTTGTCTGGCCTCTTCCCATGCCTTTTAATGGGCCTCCATTGTCCACCTTCTGCCCGATCGTTGGAGCTTGATCGTTGTATTCTGACCCAAGATTGAGTTCTGAAATGGGCCTGTAGGCACTTTGATTTGGAAACAACATGGTAACCCTTCACGTTATGATTTGGAAATAACATGGTAACCCTTCACGTTCTGTCAGAACTAGCTAGAATTAGCAGAGGAGAGACCCCCCCTCCAGGGGGGAGGCCCCCGCAGAGGAGAGACACCCCGTCCAGGGGACAGGCCCCCGCAGAGGAGAGACACCCCGTCCAGAGGAGAGGCCCCCGCAGAGGAGAGACACCCCGTCCAGAGGAGAGGCTCCCGCAGAGGAGAGACACCCCGTCCAGGGGAGAGGCCCCCGCAGAGGAGAGGCCCCCGCAGAGGAGAGACACCCCGTCCAGGGGAGAGGCCCCCGCAGAGGAGAGACACCCCGTCCAGGGGAGAGGCCCCCGCAGAGGAGAGACACCCCGTCCAGGGGAGAGGCCCCCGCAGAGGAGAGACACCCCGTCCAGGGGAGAGGCCCCCGCAGAGGAGAGACACCCCGTCCAGGGGACAGGCTCCCACAGAGGAGAGACACCCCGTCCAGGGGACAGGCTCCTGCAGAGGAGAGACACCCCGTCCAGGGGAGAGGCCCCCGCAGAGCTTGCTGTCAGATTTCTTCTAAGTAGCTTCTGCCTATGCTGCTGCTGTTTGTGGTGGAGCCGCTCTTGGTCATCAAAGCTTGGGGTTAGGAGGAAGAGTCCGTGAGGCCTGCAAGAGAATAGGCCTTGTGGGTACTTGTGTTCATGGCCCTGACAACCTGAAAAGCTGTCCAAAGAAAGGCAGCCTATGGAACTGTACATGGAAGGAATTCTGGGAGATGGAATTCCAGCTGAATGGACTGCATGGTCCATCCACGTGGCACAGCACAGTGATGGGGTCCCCAGAACCGCCTGCATTTACCTGGACATGCTAGATACTTCACAGCTGGGACTGGCACTGTGGGACTGCGTCCTAGTGACCTGCCCCCTGCTGGACCCAGCCAGATGGCATCTATGGGATCAATGCCTCCTCACAAGTTGACCCCTGTGCTCTAGCAGTGGACCTCTGCTGTGGTCCACTCAGCTGCAGCTTCTGCTGCACTTGTTTTTCAGTTTCCTCTAAATACTTTAAGTACTGAAGAGAACGGAAGGTCCAGGCTTGTGGTGTTTGGGTACACGTGGCACACATGAAAAGTGCCAGCCCAGGATGCTATCCCTGAAGCAGCTCTGCTGGGTGCTGCCCATGCCTCAGCTGCTCTGAACCTGCTGCTCCTGGATGGTGCCAGATGCAGAAGGTGTTGGGTGATGGCATCTTTTAGCTTGCTGGTCACAGTAGGTTCAGGTGCCGTGACCCTTCCCACTGACAGGCTGGTGCCAGGTGCAGAAGGTGTTGGGTGATGGCATCTTTTAGCTTGCCAGTCACAGTAGGTTCAGGTACCGTGACCCTTCCCACTGACTCTCGAGTCTTCTGTTCAGCAGATATACAACAGTGCAGAGCTTAACAGCGTGTCTCATATCCCTTCTTATTGTGGGACATCCTCTGGGGAGATGATGACTGTTCACCTGAGAGAGAGAGGTTAACGACATAGCAAAGAGACAGGTCCATCCAGGTCTAGCTTGGTAAACCAGGGGAGTTACTAGGTGACTTACAAGACAATGTGTGGCTTCACACAGTGACTGCATCACCTAGAAGCCGTCCCAGCCTGGGAAGTAACTCCCAGAAGCTGCCTCACCGGAGTCTCAGGTACAACTTGCAGGCAGTTACGACAGCCAGAACTCCCTTCTCCAGTAACTGCTTACTGCTATAACATCCTAGGGCTCCAGTCTTGAGCGTTTCTTGGGAGCATCCTGAGTCCAAAGGCTCCCCCCCCCCCAGGATTGTGTCAATTCAGAGGACAGATCCCCACATCTGTCCCAGTCAGAAATTGCACCTGTGGCCAGAGTGTGTCTGAGAGGAGCCCAGGAGAGCCATGTTTGTGGCGGGTGGCAGGCAGCTGCAGGCACAGTCCTAGGTGACTCTGGGATCCATGCTTACCTGTGAAGGGTCGCATTTACTCCAATTCTTTGAGTAGACAAAGAGGGACACCAGTGTCGTCTTTTTCAGATTATAAGGCTCTTGGCATCTTGAAGCGGCAATTTCCCAACACTTCACTGATTGGGCTGACTGCAACGGCAACCAATCATGTTTTGAAGGATGCGCAGAAAATTCTATGTGTGGAAAAGTGTCTTACTTTTACAGCTTCTTTTAATCGCCCAAATCTGTATTATGAGGTATGTGAACTTCCTGTCTGGGGATTGCTTTTGTGAGGAGTGAAAGCAGAGGTTGTACATTTTACTGTTTACCTTCACAAGTTATACGAGTTATGAGTAAAGTTTTGTTTTGTTTTAGCATTAGGAGGTAATTAGTAAAATTGTTGATATGTGGTTTTAGTTTATGTCTTGTACATCATAATCCTGTATTAGTGTGACTAGAAAACATTGCCTTGTTAAGTGATAAAATCTGTTATATACAATTTGAGCACATCAGTGTTAGATCTGTAATGGCGCAACCCCCCCCCCCCCGCCCGATAAAAGACAGGCACATGAGGCTTAGTCACTCTGGGAACATAATTACTTCAGAAATTGGCAGGGCACGGCTGTTGGCACCTGGTGGAGCAGCCAGCCAGCCAGCCAGCCAGCCAGGTGGCGACCGAGGTCCACTCTTCATAGCCCCTGGGCGGGATCTCAGGTAAGGGGAAGTGGTCATAAGATTGACAGCCTCTGGAGGAAGTGGACATCTGTGTGTCCCTTGGGGTTCTGGGAAATCCAGACCTAAGAATCTTTGTTTAATAACAATGTTTTTTAAATTCTTATTCAAGGATTGAGTGCAAGGATGGATGAAACCAAGGGACCTACTGCCATCTATTAGTAAATAGAAACAAATAGCCACTGAGGATTTCACCACTATACCCTGTGTAGATTTAAATTATTACATATGCTTGAAAATAAAATGTCCTACTAGTTCTTTCCTTTCTTTCAAACCACTTTAAGCACAGATTAAATCTTTGAGTTTTAATCCAGTCCACTTTGTGGTTTATGTTTTTATAAAAGTGTCAGAAGATAGGAAGGTCTCCATCTTCCCAGGTTCCTCCTCTATGCCTCCTCATCTCTGGAAGATTAGAAACTATGAACCCAGAAGAGGCTGGGTGGCTGCAAGAGCCAGTCAGGTGGGCTGAGTCCCATGAGTCCCTATCCCATGAGATAAGGAAAGTCACAGACAGACATGCACTTTCCAGGGAATCGAAACTCAGTAGTTGGAAGTGAACCAAGGCTGGGATGGCACACACTTGTCTACTTGTTAATGGGATAGCTGTTTTGCAGGTTCGGCAAAAGCCCTCGGGCACTGAAGATTTCATTGAGAACATTGTAAAGCTCATCAGTGGGCGGTACAAAGGACAGTCAGGTAATGTAAAAGTAAACCAGGTTGGAGACTGAGGTGCCCCTTGGGAAGCAGCACTGATGTTTGCAGTGACGAATGAATGCTGACCCCTGAAAATATTAGAAAATGGCAGAAGATGCTGAAAATATGATCTCAGAAGCTGCGTGTGGCATGTCCTTGTCCCGGGTTCTAAATCAAAACTGTCTGCTGGCTTCGATTAATTTCCCACCATTGCCTGCTTTAGAATGGGCCTTCGGACAGTGCTGAGTACAAGTGGCACCTGTCTAGATGAGAATCTTGTGCAGCGATGCTCTGGTGTAGACAATGTAGGACCTTACAGCAAAGAACACTCTTAAGAACTTAGTGCATGGGTTTTTTTGTTTGTTTCTTTTTTTTTTTTTTTTTTTTGTATTTTTGAGACAGGATCTCCCTTTAGTCCCAGCTGTCCTGGAGCTCGCTCTGAAGACCAGGCTGGCCTTGAACTCGCAGAGATCTGCCTGCCTCTGCCTCCTGAGTGCTGGGATTAAAGTCGTGCACCACCACGCCTGGCAAGAGCTTAGTGCATGTTTAACAGGTTAAGCCGGGCTGAAATTGGGAGAATCTGTTCCCGAGTCCAGAATGAAGGATTAGACACGTGACACCGAAGGAAGCGTTCCTTCCAGAGCTGCTCTTGGGAGTGTTAGGAGATGGGAATAGTGTTCTGGGGAAAAGGAGTTCCAGGGTCAGGTAAGTCTGAGAAAGGCCCCGCTTTTTGTCTCTCCTGGAGAGTCACAGAGCTGTTTGTACCCTGGGAGCCACTGCCAACCCTGATATAGACAGCCCTGGTTAACTGCCAAGTGCAGTGCTCCCTAGACTCATTTGCACATGAACACTTTGGACAGTTAACATCTTATGGAGCTGTGGCTTGTCAGTTTGAGAAACACCGTAGTGGGAGATAAAGTTGGCAGGAAAGAGGTAATGGAAGTCCAGGCTGGTGGCTTAGAGCAAGCTGGTGGTCGGATCTTGACAAGTACCCAAAAGCTAGTGTCTGCTCAGAGCAAGCTGTTGGTCAGATCTTGACTAGTACCCAAAAGCTAGTGTCTGCTCAGAGCAAGCTGGTGGTCGGATCTTGACTAGTACCCAAAAGCTAGTGTCTACTCAGGGCCCTGAGAATTTTTATAACTTTCTGTTTTGTGCTTTGTAAGTAATCAGTGTCTTGAACATATTCCAAATTAATCTCCCTGAAATCTGCCATCCACACATATGTAATACTTGGCCATATTTTCTTGCAGGAATCGTATACTGTTTTTCTCAGAAAGACTCTGAACAAGTTACGATTAGCCTACAGAAACTGGGAATTCGTGCCGGTGCCTACCATGCCAACATGGAACCAGAAGATAAGACCAAGGTTCATACAAGATGGTCCACCAATGAGCTTCAGGTCAAGTATATGTAGTAGTATTTGAAGCCAATTATCTTTTAAAATATTTAAACATTATTAATAAAGTATTAAAACATTTTAGGTTGTAGTGGCAACTGTTGCATTTGGCATGGGAATTGATAAGCCAGATGTGAGATTTGTCATTCATCATTCAATGAGTAAATCCATGGAGAATTACTATCAAGAAAGCGGGCGTGCAGGTATGTAGAATTCAAACCCAGAAGTAATTTTCAGGAAGCTTTTTGACAAGACATAAATGCTTGAGAATTCTGTATTTTAAAAAATATTTTTAAATTATTTTTATTTTATCCGTATTAGTGTATTGTCTGCATGTATGTAAGTACACCCATGTCATGCAAGGCTGCAGAGGTCAGAAGAAGGTATCAGATCCCTTGGACCTGGAATTACAGTTGTTAGCCGCCATGTGGATACTGGGAATCAAACCCAGGTCCTCTGCAAGAACAGCTGAGCCACCTCTCCAGCCTTGAATTCAATATTTTAATCCTCTTTATTGAGTAGTAATTTTTTGAACAAAAATTTTTTATCAGGTTTATGCTAACTTTCTTAGAGAAATTTTAGTTACATTCTGTTGGAGTGTCAGGAATTGTTTCTGCATGTTTCTTAGCTAATATATCTGCCACGATTAAAACCTAGAACCTATAGCTGGATAACTCAGGCATTTGTTGTTAGTTTGTTTTGTGACCGGATCTCCTTGTAGTGCCATCTAGCCTGGAACTTACTATGTAGACCAGGCTGGCCTCAGTCTCTCAGAGGTCTGCCTGCCTCTGCCTCCTGAGTGCTGGGATTAAAGGTGGGTTCCACCGGGCCCAGCAGTAAGCTGATTTTTGATAAGTCTCTTTATGGTCATTTTAAAAAGTACTTTAGGGTAGCTGTTACAGATTAACTTTCATATCTTAAACCTTTAGTTGTGGTATGGAGATTTGCCCCCCACCCCAATTTGACATCTATTTTGCACATAGTGATGCAATCCCAAGGTTTCTCAAAGCACAGGTCGCGATGACTTGCGAGCAGACTGTATTTTGTATTCCGGCTTTGGAGACATCTTCAGAATCAGCTCCATGGTGGTCATGGAGAACGTGGGGCAGCAGAAGCTCTATGAGATGGTGTCGTACTGTCAGAACATGAGCGAGTAAGCTGCTTCCTTTCTGTGCCTGGGGGGAGACAAGCAGTTAGCATGTGCTGTTACAGCAGTGCCCTGTGCCGTTAGGACTTGGCACATGTCTGAGAAAGCAGATGTGGGGGCTAGGGCAGGAGCCTGCCATGATCTGCCTCATCCAGAAAGGAGGCTCTGCCGTCTTTGAGGCCACCCTCTAGGGTGGCCAAGGTCCAGTGAAGCCCTTTTTCCTCTGGCACCGGTCTGTAGCTGCTCTAAAGATGTGGAAGGTGGGCATCTGGGGAATAAAGTTCAGTAGTGTACGCTTCACCCAGCTCCTGTGTCAATGAGATAAGGACAGGGTCAAGTTTCTCATGAAACACCTGGGACTACCCAGGGAGCCACTGTCCGGACTACAGGGCCTCTCGGTGGCTGCCGGCTCTGAGCATTCTTTGTGCTCTGATTGCTTGTCCCAGAAGAGCTCAACATGCTGACCCAGTTAAGAAGTGACCTATCAGTGAGGGCCATGGCATTTTCTTCCCAACTGATGCTGAGATAATCAAGAGTCGAGAAAGGGAAAATCTTCTTGAAGGTCCAGGAGACTCCTGTGAAGACTTATTTAAAGATTTAGATTATTGTTCCTTTAAAATATAAGGAACAACGTTATTACAACTGTTTTCCTAATAGTTATAAAACCTTAAACCTCTGAAGCACTGGTGATCAAGAACACACTGCTGGGAGGAGTCACCTTGGACCCCCAGCTGGGCCCTGTGTAGTCACATGGGTCTTTAAAGAGGCAGAAGGCATGGGCACAGTTTCTGATGTGAGGACTCAGCCCACTGTTGCTGGCTCTGATGGTGGAAGGAGCCAGGAGCCAGGGCCTGTGGGCAGCGTCTAGAGAGTGGAAAAGGCAAAGAGACAGATCCCCTCTAGGAATGTCAGAAGCATCCAGGCTGCTGACTGGGTTGGTTTTCCCCCAGTGAGGCCCTTTGCCTTTGTGTAGTCATGGGCCCACATTTGTGGTACCATTACCGCAACAGTAGGAAACTGGTAAGGATGTGTGTGTGTTCTCAAGTGGATTCTTAAAGCTTGACCAGACTAATAATCTCCATCTCTACTTACAGATGTCGCCGTGTATTGATAGCGCAGCACTTTGATGAAGTTTGGAATGCAGATGCCTGTAACAAGATGTGTGATAACTGCTGTAAAGACGTTTGTAAGTTTGTTGCTTTCAAGTTCTATAGGTTACTAATCCAGTGAGGACTGCCTAAAGGAAGTGTCAGGGCCCCCCAGTGGACTGAAAGAGACTGTGATTAGAATTTTCCAGATTCAAAAGCAAAGGTGAATAAATAATATATGTTCACACACATTTTATGTTGTTATAATGAGGAAATCCGTTTTTTGAATGAAAAAAAATTTTTTGATCTATTTTAATTTTACATGTATGAAGTGTTGCCTGCCTGTATGTAAGTATACCCATGTTGGGCAATGCCTGTGGAGGTCAGAAGAGGGGATCAGGTCCTCTGGAACTAGAGTTACAGATGGCTGTTAGCCACCATGTGGGTGCTTGGAATCAAACCCCAGTCCTCTGCAAGAACAACCAGTGCTCTTAACTGCTGGGCCATCTCTCAAGTCCTGAGGTCATCAGAAATTTAAAAAATAAGGAAAATATAATTCCTTTGAGTAGACATATTGTTACATAAGAGAAAGCTAGAATTTCATGGTAAACTCTGGTATTTTATTTTATTTATTTATTTTATTTTTGTATGTGTATGAGCGTACTGTTTGCATGTAGGTTTGTGCACCCGTGTTGTGCAATGCCGCGGAGTTCAGAAGAGGGTCTCGGATTCCCCTGGAACTGGAGTTCTCTTGGAATTGGTGTTACAGACGGTTCTTAGCTGCCAAGTGGGTGCTGGGGATCGAACCCGGGTCCTCTGCAAGAGCAATCGGTGCTCTTAACCGCTAGGCTATCTCTCCAGCCCAAACTCTGGTATTTTAAAGACAAGGATTGGGAAGAAAATTGAGTGCACAGTCAAGGTGACAGGGAAGGGTTTCAGTGAGGTGGTGCCCAGCTTCCCTAGACAGTAACTATGTCGCAACCCACATTGTTCTTGAGATGCTGGATGGACCTGTTTCTTACAGGTTGTTCGAGTTCTGTGCCTCACTGCGAGGAGGGACGTCACTGCAGTTCAAATTTACAGCTATAGCAATTCATTAGTTGACAAGACTGTCCTATGAGACTGATATGTAGATCAGAGGAGTATTTTGGAACACCTGTCCAGAACATTCTCTACAGAAACCTGTACAAGCTTTCTGAGTGTGCTGTAATAAGCACAGTCATAAGAAAGGGGGAAGACCAGGCTCTCTCATGTATGTACACTCTCAGTGACTGGCAGACATGTCTTGGTTCCCAGAGTAAACCACACAGCCTTCCTGTAACTGGGTCATTTTCTTTGCATCATCATAAATCCCTAAGTGTTACAGGGATTAGAATTTGGTCCAGAGATAAAGACTGGAGGGCAGCCTCATCTTATTTTGGAGCACGTTCATAGAGCTCTGTGTGTAAGGTGGCTCAGTCACAACCGAGCCAGTTCAGCCAGCCCAGGCGGCTCATCCTCCCCTCGGCCCAGGCGGCTCATCCTCATCCTCATCCTCATCCTCATCCTGATCCCTATTGCCCAGCATCCTGTCTGTCATTGCAGCATTTGAGAAGCAGAATATAACACAGCACTGCCGAGACCTGGTCAAGATTCTGAAGCAGGCAGAGGAGCTGAATGAGAAGCTCACTCCACTGAAACTGATCGACTCTTGGATGGGAAAGGGTGCGCCAAAGTTGAGAGTGGCGGGCGTCACTGCTCCCGGGCTGCCCCGAGAAGACCTGGAGAAAATCATTGCGCACGTCCTTCTGAAGCAGTATCTGAAGTACACACCAGCCCCTCCTGCCTTCCCTGTCATCCTCACCACTGTCCTTGCAAACTGCACAATAAATGCCTTTGTAGCTATTTGGTGCAAACTTTTAAAACCAATTTACCTAATCATAATAGTCTTAAACCTCAATCAAAAGAGTAAAACTACTTCCTTTAAGAATTCTTGTGCTGTTCTAGTATACATTTTTTTATTTATAGTAGTGTTATTTAAAAAGTATAGTTTTTCCTTTTATAAATGTGATTCCTTCAGTTTTCTGACTGTTGGCCATTTTCTTCCAGAGAGGACTACAGCTTCACAGCCTATGCCACCATTTCCTACCTGAAAGTCGGACCCAAAGCCCACCTCCTCGACAGTGAGGCCCACACGGTCACCATGCAGGTGAACAGGCGAAGGCCAAGCAGCAGCACGGTAACTGATGGGCTCTTTGTTTTCAGTTCAGAAAACCTGAGGTGGATTTTGCCTTAGTTCTTCCCTAGGCTTGATTGAACCCAAGACATAAAGTCAATTATTGTTGGGCCTTGATTTTGGACAGATATTAAATGGGGGAATTTAGCCTAGCCCAGTATAGAGTGGGACACTGCACCCACTTGGAATGTGAGCACTCTAATGTCTAATTCTGTGAGACCTTCCCTCAGGACTGGGTTAGAATCAGTTCTGCTTAAGGATCTACTCTGGGGCAAATGAGATGGTTCAGTGGGTTGAGGTGCTTGCCGCCAAGCCTGACACAGTTCATCCTTGGGACCCACATGGTGGGGGAGAGAACCAACACCTATAAGTCGACTTCTGACTCCCATGGTGAGCACGTGCACACACACACACACACACACACACACACACACACACACACAAATAAATGTAAGAGTTACAGAAGTCTGTGGTGCTCCCGAGGCTGGAAGCCACTGGTGTTAAGCAGTACCGTCAGCCTGGGGACCTGCAGGCTTTCTTCAGTGCTCTTCTGACCACAGCCCCTTTTATGAAGGCAACTCGTATTTGAGTAGAAACTTGGAGATAAAATCCAGGCCCCTCCTGGCCCCTGGGTACCTCTCTCAGTCTTACTCTAACCCCCAGTTCCCACTGTACTGTAGCTGTGTTGGGGTTTGCTCTCTAATCCTCCGCATAAACCCTGCACTGGGGTCCTGTCTGGAATGGCAGGTCCTCAGTGTCCATCCTAGCACTCTCTTCAGCGCCCAGGAGGGCTTGCCCTCATTCCCCCGCTCAGCCCTACCTGACCCCTACGGCTCATTTGCCCCTTTCCTCGGTTGTTACAGGACGCTGGCACTCTAATCAGGCACTTGCACATTTTCAATGTAGACGAATTTCCCCAGTGTTTGTTGATTGGATTAGGGCAGGCCAGCACATAAAACCTCTGTATTCCTGGGCTCAGCGGATCCCCCTCTTGGTGATCTCCCCTCGGAGATCACTAGGAACAGTCCTCACAGCCAGCAAGGGTTATTACCGCAAATGAGGTCATGGGATCATTTCCAAACCCTCAGTCCTGACTTCGAGTGAGTACATGTGTCTGAGAAGAGGATTTGTATTCAGAAGGGGTAAACCCAGTGCTAGTTTGAAGTCACTCCTATGAACCCACAGCAATGGTGACCCCACGCACTAGTCCCACATACACTCAAGCTCAACAAAACCCCAGCACAGATGTGGGGAGAAAGGTATCAGAAACCCCAGTCCAATCTGAGGAGCTGCTGACAGCCCCAACTGCTGGGAGTGGGAGTCAGTCTCATTTAACGGTGAGATCTGTATCTTAGGGCACAGAACTTTGTTTTTCTTTTTTTTTTAAATTTTATTTATGTGTATGAATGTACTGTCTGCATGTAGGTTTGTGCACCTGTGTTGTGCAATGCCGCGGAGGTTAGAAGAGTGTGTCAGATTCCCCTGGAACTGGAGTTCTCCTGGAATTGGAGTTACAGACGGTTCTCAACCGCCATGTGGGTGCTGGGGATCGAACCCGGGTCCTCTGCAAGAGCAGTCGGTGCTCTTAACTGCTAGGCCATCTCTCCAGTCCCAGGGCACAGAACTTTGGTGGAGGTTGGTAGGGGGAATGGATAAGGAGGGGCCTGAAAGTGATCAGAATATATTGTATAAAATTCACAACTGACTGAAATGGTGAATTTCTCTGCTCGAAACAGTAAACTTCTGCATCAAAAATTTTAAGAGACTGAGAAAAAGATGAAAAACATGTTTGGCAGAATGCATGAGCTCTGATGGGGTGGGGGGGCAAGGAAGGGGGAATGGTTCTAGATTTGATTGGAAATTTTGTATGAAATGCACAAAGCTTCAATAAAAAATTGGCTTAAAAAAAAAGGAATTACTGAAACATGGTAGACATAGGTGAATCTGAAGTGTATTTTTCTACGCGAAAGGACAAACCCCCAAAAGGCCATTGTTATGTATTTAAAGGTTTGGCTCCCAGTTGGTGGTGCTGTTTCAGGGGATTCTGGAAATGTTAGGAGATGGGGCCTAATTAGAGGCACCAGGTCACCTGGGAACATGTCCCTGGGGCTGCATCCTGTCCAGGGCCTCCCACATGCTGTGAAGTGAGCTCCCTGTTCTTAATACTTTGCCCCAGCTGGGCCCAGAAGCATGCAGTCAGATGACTGTGGACAGAAACCACTGAAGCCAAGAACCAAAATAAATCTTTCTGCTTCTTAAAAAAAAAAAGAAAAAAGAAAAAAAGGAGGGAGGGAGGGAGGGAGGGAGGAAGGAAGGAAGGAAGGAAAAAGAAGAAAAAGGAAGGAAGGAAAGAGAGAGAGAGAGAGAGAGAAAGAAAAGAAAGAAAGAAAGAAAAAGAAAGAAAGAAAGAAAGAAAGAAAGAAAGAAAGAAAGAAAGAAAGAAAGAAAGAAAATTTTTCAAAAATTAATTTAGAAGAATCTAAAGCATCAGGTCCCTGTCCTGGAGCTGGCAGACACAGTGAATTCTGACGTAACTGATCTGAGAAAGCTGTTCTGTCTCTTTGTAGGCTGCATCCTTGGAAACTTACCAGTGTGAACGAGCTGATGAAAAGGGGGAAGGAAAGCCCTCGGAGAACGTGCAGAAGTCTGCAGACGTGCCTCCGCTGTCCAGGTCTAAGAGCACAGGGGCTAAGAAAAGGAAGCTTGAGGACGCTTGAGTGCTCCTGAAGCTCCCACAAGGACTGTTTGTGCATGCGTACACCATTATTTTTATAGTTAATCAACAGTTTGATTTTTTTTAAACAATTTCATATTTTTCACATATAAAGCTATATTTTCCCAGCGTATATCTAAAGATTTGAGAATTTAAGACATTTTGAACGTTTGAGCTGAGCTTATGAATTATATTTTATGCTATGCAGGGAAAAATAAGTCTTTTATGTAAAATTGCTTAAATGTAATATATTTGAAAATAAGTTCATAACTGCTTTAGCTCTTTATACCCTGACCACCGTTGTTCTTATAACACCACTAGTTTTGGTAGCAGTGTTATACTGACATGGGCTCATCACTGCGAGTGACTGACAGTTTAAGATGAATATGTAGATGACTTCTAGTTAGAAAAATTGCTAACTCAAAAGTAAGTCATCAATACATTCATACAAAAGACTGATAACAATGAAGATGCCACATTTCTAGTGCGCACAATGACATCTGTCTGGGAACCACCACTTTTTGATGTTTCACAAAGAAGGCTCTGCTGCTGGATATGGAGGTGACAGTGAACTTAGCCAGAAGATCTCTCCAAAGCTAAGCATGAGAGAAGTGAGACTGAGTAATCTGTGAGAATCAGTGGTCATTTCTATATAAGAAAAGTGTTATCTGTAAATAAATTGTTTACACCGAGTTCGTTCTAACCATTTTATGGACTTCTTTCCTATAAGATCATGACTTCTATATTTTAAACACCACCGTGGTCATTAAATCAGTGGAGTCATTCATTTTCCTTCTTTTTTCTCCATTTGGAACTTGATGTGTTCTTGAAGAAATTCCAATTTCAGTCAAAATAATCCTCTATATCAATATTTGGATCTAAGAGATCTTCTCCATATGGTGAAAGGTCCATCTGATTTAAAATTAGGTTTTCAAACGTTTCCTCTAAGTCAGTTTCACCGATTAAAACAGCTCCCATCATTCGCCCGTTCTGCATGACAGCCTTGACGTACTCCTGGCCTCTGGTGCAGCGCAGCATTAACTCATGGTCGGCACCCAGGCCTTGTGCATTGTACTTTCCCAGCAGTACAACCTGTGGGAGAACGAAGACATTATTTGTGAGTGCACCACCCCCCACAATACCACCAAGCACAGCGTGCAGTCACTGTGGAGCCCGTTAGTTCAGCCAGCACAAAAACTAATCAAGAGACTTTCACTGAGGAGGGTCCCAAAGAACATACTTGAACTCTGTGTATATTCTATAGAAAGTATTTCCACCTGGCCTACATTAACATAAATGTCAGTGATTATATTAGTTATTATATTGTAACATTAAAAGTAGAAACTGAACAGATCACACTATATAATTACATGAACAGTAAAGATCTCTAGTGACCATATATATACATATATACATGTGTATGTATAATAAACATACATATATATATATGTATGTATGTGTGTGCACCATGAGAACATTAGCCTGTAGTAATAGTTTAAAGCTTTAATGAGGACCTGATTGAGACCATTCTCTGGGAAGTTATTTAACTTATTTGGGCCTTGTGGACGTGTTTGCTTAGGTCTCGTCTAGGAAGAAGCTGTCTGAGCAAGGAGAGCTGAGGTAACTACACCAAAGCATCTGCTTCCTTCTTGAGGACAGCGGCTAGTTTCCTCAAAGAAGGGAAGAGCATAGAGTGTACGATTGAGGATAAACCTGGAGAGAGACTTCCCCTCTGAGCGCAAAACAGTATAACAGAGTCATAATTATGGTTAGCAATTAAAAACAGCAATAAAAAGTACTGACTTCCCAGTGATGAGAGACTTTTTTTTTTTTTAATGTGTATGAATGTACTGTCTGCATGTAGGTTGGTGCACCTGTGTCATGCAATGCCACGGATGTCAGAAGATGGTGTCGGATTTTCCCTGGAACCGGAGTTTAAGACAGTTCTTAGCCGCCATGTGGGTGCTGGGAATTGAACTTGGGTCCTCTGCAAGAGCAGTTGGCACTATTAACCACTGAGGCATCTTTCCAGCCCTGAGACTATCATTTTTTTATAACATGTTTGAAACTTTTTTTTTTTTTTTTTTAGACAGGATCTTACTGTCCAGGCTAGCCTGGAACTCACTCCCAGGCTGAGTACTGGGATTAAAGGGATGGCATCGCTGGGTATAGTGGCACACGCCTTTAGTCCTAGCACTTAGGAGGCAGAGGCAGGTGGATCTCTGTGAGTTCAAGGCCAGCCTGGTCTACATAACAAGTTCTAGGACAGCCAGAACTACAGGGAGACCCTGTCTCAAAAAGTCCAAAAAAAAAAAAAAGGGGGGGTATGCATGATGTCTGCCTGATGTAAATTTTATGTGAGAAAATAAGATAATTAGTTACAGTTACTGTTGGGCAGAAACAGCAAGAATTCCTAAATCTTACCTTATAATTAAAAAATTTTGTTACATGAGCGAACAGTTCAAAGCTGAAGTCCATGTCAATGGCCTCTCCCAGCACAGCTGCGGCCATACACTTGGCTGCATACCACCCCATCTGCCGTGCCTGTGTCCACAGTCTCATCTGTAATGATAAAAGCATCACTTGATGTTACTTTGTTTTGTTTGTTTGTTCTGAGACAGGGTTTCCCTGTAGCCCCAGCTGGCCTGGAACTCACTATGTGAACACCCTTGGGCTCAAACTCACAGAGATCCACCTGCATCTTCCTCCTGAATGGGACTAAAGCTCTGTGCTACCATGGCTGCCCAGCTGACTTTGATGTTACTTTTGATTACTATTTGAAAAAGAAATTATTTGAATCTTTAATTTTTAAGAATGGTTTCTTTTTACTTCTAAAGGTTGGACTTTTAGTTTTAGTTAGGTGTACATATGTATGAGGGAGTTTGTGCACCTCAGTGCACTGCCCGCAGAGGCTGGAAGGAGGTCTCGGATCCCCAGAGCTGGAGCTACAGGTGGGCTGAGCTACTTTACATTATGCTGAGAACCAGAGTTGGGTTTTCTACATGCTAATCATAAACAATCTCTCCAGCCTGTTGTGTTGTTGTTTGTTGTTGTTGTTACTTACATGAGTGTGTGTTGTGTGGTGTGCTGTGGTGTGTTGTAGTGTGCACAGGTACCTGCAGTGTGTGTTGTGTGGTGTGCTGTGGTGTGTTGTAGTGTGTACAGGTACCTGCAGAAGTGTGTGTTGTGTGATGTGCTGTGAAGTGGTGTGTTGTAGTGTGTACAGGTACCTACAGTGTGTGTTGTGTGGTGTGCTGTGGTGTGTTGTGTGGCGTGCTGTGGTGTGTTGTAGTGTGTACAGGTACCTCGAAGTGTAGTGTTTGTGGTGTGTTGTAGTGTGTACAGGTACCTGCAGTGTGTGTTGTGTGGTGTGCTGTGGTGTGTTGTAGTGTGTACAGGTACCTGCAGAAGCCAGAAGAGGACTGTGGATCCTGGAGGTGGAATCACAGGAGGTTATGAGCCACACAGCATGGTGCTGGTAACCAAAGTAGCAGCAAGAGCTCTGCAGTTCTGAGCCACCTCTCCAGCCCCTACAACCTTTATTTTTGTGTGTATGTGTAAATACAGGCACGCACATGACACATGTGGCGGTCAGTGTCTGCCTTGCTTTCTAGAGACAGGGTCTGGTTATTCTCCACGTGCCAGGCTGGTAGGGGGCAAACTTCTTGGGGACTCTGTCGCGGCCTCGTCTGCTCACAGGAGCACTGGGACACTGATGCTTCTGCTGTCAAGGGCTACTTTCTTCATAGCTCTCCAGTCCGGACTACGGGTCTGTAGGTCAGACATTCCCAACAGAATGAACATTCAAGCCTCAAAATCCTTAAGTCTGCATCTTGGGTGATGTGAAACTAATTAATGTTATTGCAAATTAGAAAATGGATCTATTTAAAAAAAAAAAAAAAAAGGCCGGGCGTGGTGCGCACGCCTTTATATCCTAGCACCTGGGAGGCAGAGGCGGCGGATCTTTGTGAGTTCAAGGCCAGCCTGGTCTACAGAGTTCCAGGCCAGCTGGGCACTACAGGGAGACCCGGTCTCGAAAAACCAAAAAGAAAATGGATCTATTAGATCTGCTCAGAACAAAGAACATCTGTTTATTTTGGACTATTTTCCCCTCTATCATTAAAGATATAATTTGTCCTACTGGGTTTAAAAATAGAAAAAAAATATAATAGTCCATAATTCTCCCTAAATTAAGACATCTAAGTCTCATGCTACGTAACTTTAAAAAGTGTGTGTGTGTGTGTGTGTGTGTGTGTGGGGAGGAGAGGAGAGCAGAGAAAAGAGAGAGAGAGAGAGAGGGAGGGAGGTGGAGGGGTGGGATGGGGGCTCCACAGTGAGAGCCCCTGACTTAAAGCAGAAAGCTAGAAAGCTGCATGTTACGGTTCATTGTCCCAGTGGTAGCAGCAGGCGTTCTTCATGTGTGCTCGCTGCGATGCTTGGTAGCACGGCTTCATCATGCTGGTAGCAGTTCATTTTCCCATGCTGGTAGAGGCTTCTCATGCTTGGAACGCTATCCGCGGTAGCACCAGCTCATTTCCGCTGGTGCACAGCCTCCGTTGATAGAGTGGTCAGTGGCTACCTGCTGCCACACTGGACTCGGCTGCCAGCACGCAGTGCAGATGTCACCCGCAGCGTAGATGTCAGGGATGGATGTGCGCATCTGCTCATCTACTCGAAAGCCGCCATCTTCTCCTAGGTCAAACTATTCTCAGAATAAGGATGATAAAAACAAAAAAAAAAACCTGACTTTTTTCCTTATAAGAGCAAGTCAAACTTTTACATGTTAATATACCAAGTACATGTTCATATACCAAGTACATGTTCACATACCAAGTACATGTTCACATACCAAGTACATGTTCATATACCAAGTACATGTTCATATACCAAGTACATGTTCACATACCAAGTACATGTTCACATACCAAGTACATGTTCATATACCAAGTACATGTTCGCATACCAAGTACATGTTAATATACCAAGTACATGTCAAACTTCAAAGACAAACAGCAGCTGCAGTGTAGACACTTGACCTGAATTTCTAGGGATGAAATTCCTACTCAATAGACTCATAAAATGCCCAGAATTTCAACATTAAAATATCCAATAATCACATGTTTACCCTACTCATACTCACAAGAACACTCCTCTCTTTTTTTAGTTTTTTGTTTTTGTTTTTGGTTTTTTTTTTGGTCTTTTCGAGACAGGGTCTCCCTGTAGTCCCAGCTGTCCTGGAACTCACTCTGTAGACCAGGCTGACCTTGAACTCACAAAGATCCACCTGCCTCTGCCTCCCAAGTGCCAGGATTAAAGGCATGCGCCACCACGCCCAGCTAAGACAGCCGCCATGCGGGTGCTGGGGATTGAACCTGGGTCCTCTGCAAGAGCAGTCGGCGCTCTTAACCACTAGGCTATCTCTCCAGCTTTTTTTAGGTTTTAAGTGTTAAGATGCAAAAGTATAACAATCTCTAAGATTTACTCTGGAGAATTCAAGGGACATGTTGGTCATTACTAACCTCTGATAGATACAGTAAACACTGTGTCTCCCAAAGATGTTAGGCAAAAAATACTGTCCCTTAAGTCAAATTTAAACCTAATTTTCAGTCATCTTAAGTTACAGTTTTATAGTAAAACAGTCATTATCTATGACTGGAAATTGGCATTGTCATAAGGATGAATACTTTACAAAGTTCCTGGGCAGAAGGACTGTCACCTTACGTTGTTGCCATTGAGGAAGGGTGCTACGTTGGGTGTGACTCCCGTGGCGCTGACAAGGAAATCGCAGCCATATATCTTTCCATTGGTCAATTCCACATACACAGGCCAGAGCTCTTAAAAAAAACAAACAACAACAAGACTTTATTCTCAATGTAATCTCCAGCAATTATCCACAGTATTATGTGAATATAGCAAAACAAAGAAACAACAGGGCAGGAGGTGACAACCGGACACCTATGAGAGAGCCTTTCCTGGAAAAGCTGAATGCGACGGTAGCATCATCATGTGCTCGGCACAACTAAGAGCACAGCACTCCAAGGATCTCCTTTGGGTTTGGACACACTAACCCAGTACTTTGAAACTGGCCAGCGCTTTATCTCTGAATCTCTACTGATACCTTTCCAGCTAGCTCATCGTTTCTCATGCTTTTCCTCTGTTCACAGTTCTGCTCACTCCCTCTTCCTGTGGAAACTCTGGAAGGCTGCCAAGCACTGGCTGCTGGACTGGACTTGCATGGGCTGTGGGCATGTGCAGACTAGGAGAGTTCTCAGGAGGGACAGTGAGACTAAAGTCTGCTTTTACAACATACAGATTTTTATATTTAATTTAGAAGTTGCATTGGTTCTGAGAGTGTCATTTTTGTTTTGTTTCAATCTGCAAAACTCTGACTCACTGGATTACAATGGTCCAAGAACTGTGAACTCAAATAAAATGAAAAGGCCTGTGTCACTGAATTTATTAGAAAACTCAAAGAATGAGTAGTGAGGCCAGGTGTGGTGAGGCACGCCTTCAATCCGGACACTCGGGAGGCAGAGGCAGGTGGATCTCTGTTAGATCAAGGCCAGCGTGGTCTACACAGCAATTTCCAGGCTCTAGTTACAGGGAGATCCTGTCTCAAAAACCAAACCAAACAACCAAACCAAACCAAAGAATAAACAATGAAATGCAGTGATTTAAGCTACTGAATTACCATTTTCAGGTAATTTTATATGTACCTGTAAAGTTTAAAATACAATTGCTGGAGAGCTGGCTCAGTGGTTAAGAGCACTGGCTGCTCTTGCGGGGGGACAGAGTTTGTTTTGCCCACATGGTTCTGTAACATCAGTGTCAAGGGATCTGATGCTCACACTTCTGACCTCTGCAGGGCTTTGTCCACACATGGCTATATATTATATATAGATATATAATATATTATATATATATATGACACTTTATATACCACAGATAAAAATACATTAAAATATGTAAAAAGAATAAAAATACAATAAAGCAAGATTATTTTAAATAAGGACTAGTACTTTTCTTCTTTAGTTTACCTTTCTCAGTGGTAGCTGATTTATCATGGTGATCCTTTGGGAAAGCTACGGTCTTTTTCTTTGTAGTCTTAAATTCTTCCTGAAGGTAGATTTTCTTTACTTCACACAGAGTTTCAATGTGAATGCTGTGAGAGAACTGGAGAAAGACAGTATAAATCACAATAACACTACAGAAAGAGTGCCGGGGTTCCTGAAGAAGAGAACAATTACACCACATGTGTAGAACATTTAAAAATTATTCTCATGTCTCAAAGTAAAGCTCTCAGTTTCTCTCAAGACAGAAGTGAGCAGAAGTTCACTCAGCACTGAAAACATCTGGCATTTGCACAGCCACGTGGGATGGGGGCAGCTCGGAGTCTGAGTCTTGCCAATAATTCTATACACAGAGTTCATGCTGCAAACTACAAAGCTTCTTTCATCACAGAACCTTCGAGAAGTGCCAAGCAGACAACAGTAGTAAATGTTTACTGAAAGCTGTCCAAGTTCCTGTGTTAACAGTACAACTACTCTTAAGAGAACTAAGACTCAGAAAGAGATGCGTTTATGTAATTTCCATCCCCCAAATTAGATAGATCTACCATGTATCCAGCTCTGCTCCCACCTACATAAGCCTGAAGATGCTGTTTAATAGCAATCACACAGTAATGAAAGACTAATGAAAACATACTCAAATTCTTATACTTGAAAGACAACTTCTTTACAACTTAAAAAATTAAAATATTGCCTGGCATAGTGGGGCATGTCTTTAATCCTAGCACTTGGGAGGCAGAGGCAGGCAGATCTCTGAGTTCAAAGCCAGCCTCATCTACAGAGTGAGCCCCAGGCCAGCTGGGACTAAAGGGAGACCCTGTCTCAAAAAGACCAAAAAAAATTTTTTAAATGTCTATTAAGATACATAAAATCATCCCTAGGCTAAGGCAACATCTTACTAACCACAAAAGAGGTCTCCTTATATTTACAGACCAATATCCCAGACACCACTCAGAAAAGAAGCTTCTTTTGCTCCAGATGAACAGTACAGAGTCCCACAGCTAGACACACAGACATGGTCTGTGAATTGCTTATGCTTAGGCAATGACACATCTACAATGCAACTGCTACACCTAAGGCTCAAGCAATATAGAACATGGACCCAAGAAGACATTAATTACCTCTTAACTCTCATTAAGGAAGCTCCCCCATGCAACAGGAGGCCAGGAACCCAAAAGGGCCTGAATGGCCAAACCGTGAAGATCAGGAGTCTACAGAGTATGGTTCCATGGACAGATCATCTACATTCAGCTTCACCCACACAGGGCTCAGGGAACATTGTGGGAGGGGGGGCGGAAAGATTGCAAGAGCCAGGGAGGTTGTGCAAGACCAAATGGAAATGAATCCAAGTTCCTGGGACCGGTTCATATGAACCTACAGCATAGGGATAATCACGCACAAGACCCATGCAAGCTCAGGCAGACAAAAACCAATCACAGAAATGGGTAGCACAACCCAATCTTAGCTGAAGAAATATTGGTGGCTGGATTGTGGTTAAGTGAGGAAGAATTGACCTTCTTCAGGAAAGGGATCCTGGATAGGCTGACAAGAGCTCAGGGGATGAGCTGGCACTGAGTAGGCGGGGAGAGTAGCTTGGTGAAACGGACCCTAGCACAAATGACAAGATGTGTGAACTCCAGATGGTGGGGTGAGCCTGTGCAGGAGGGTGCCAATGGAGAAACAGGTATAAGGCAATCAAGACTGACTTATGGGGCTGGAGAGATGGCTCTGGTTAAGAGTGCCGACTGCTCTTACAGAGGACCCGAGTTCAATTCCCAGCACCCACATGGTGGCTAAGAACTGTCTTTAAGTCAGGCATGGTGGCGCAAGCCTTTAATCCTAGCACTTGGGAGGCAGAGGCAGGGGGAATATCTGTGAGTGCAAGGCCAGCCTGGCCTACAGAGTGAGTTCCAGGCCAGCTGGGGCTATAGGGAGGCCGTGTCTCAAAAAGACAAAAAAAAAAAAGGACTGACTCATAAATTATGTATGAAATACACAAGAAATTCAATAACATTTATTTTTTTTAAAAAGATAGGTTAAATCAAGTCATCTGTTTATCAAATTAGGATATTGTGTATTTTATTTTTTTGTAGAAAGGGTATCCTTATAGACCCAGCTGGCCTGGAATGCATTCAGTAGACCAGGCTGGCCTTGAACTCACAGAGATCCACCTGCCTCTGCCTCCTGAGTGCTAGGATTAAAGGCATGTGCCAACACGCCTGGCTATTTTGAAACTACCTAATAGCCTCTGTGTGAGTACTGCATGTGCCACGTGCTGACGTGTGCCTGTAGTCCCAGCGCTGGGAAGATGGGCAGATGTAGACAGACTCTGTGAGTTCAAGGCTAGCCTTTTCTTTTTTTTTTATTAGGAAGGAGGGCCTAGGGAGGGAACAAGTCCAACCTTTTTTCATTCATTTATTTATTATTTTTTATGTGTACTGTCTGCATGTAGGTTGTTGTACCCATGTTGTGCAATGCCTCAGAGGTCAGAAGAAGGTGTCAGATTCCCCTAGAACTGGAGATAAAGACGGTTCTTAGCCACCATGTGGGTGATGGGAATCAAACCCAGGCCCTCTGCAAGAGCAGTCGGCGCTCTTAACCGCTGAGCCATCTCTCCAGCCCCAAGGCTAGCCTTTTCAAACTTCTTATATTAGTATATTAAAAAATGTATACACATACACAAAATTAAAAAATGAAAGCGTGCTGTATGCATCTGATTTATAAGGAAAAAAACAAAAATGACAAGCTTGTTCACTGAACTGTGCATAGTTAGGAAGAAGGCTACATGAGTTTTAGAGGAATTTCTTGTTCACCTGTTTCTGGTGGACATCTGGGACACTGGCTTGAAGGCCTTTCCCTGCCCTGGACTGTAAGTCGAGTGCCCCAGCAGCCTGGCTGTCTTGAACACTGCCTTTGCACGTCTACTTGGGATGGAGACCTACCTCTTCCGCTCCTTTCAGATCCAAGCCTTCATGCCAGTCTGGTCCCAAGGCGCTGCCCACACTGTCGGCTTCACCTGTGGTTCTAGCTTCCTTTTTTGATCCTGAAGAAATGAAACCAAGGTTAAAAAATGTGGGCCAAGATTGAATTCACTGTTCAGAAGAGTCTCATTCATACGTTCATGTGTACAGTGCAGCAGCACTGTCACCTATATTAACCATTTTATTCATTATTTTAGAATTTTGCCATACAGAGCTACAAATGGACAATCTATCATCTAAGTACTGACTATAAACATATTTGCTGTATCTTTCAACATTAACTCATAAAGGGTAAGAAAATTAGCTATTCAATTTTTAAATTTTGTCAAGTTTTAGAAACTCCAAAACTTACAAAATTTACTTTGAATTTTATGAGCCAAAAAATATCTTTAAAATTTTTTTAATTTTTTTTAATTAATTTTTATTTATGTGTTGAATGTGCTGTCTGCATGCAAGTTTGTGCACCCGTGTCGCGCAATGCCACGGAGGTCAGAAGAGGATCTCAGATTCCCCTGGAACTGGAGTTCTCCTGGAATTGGAGTTTCAGACGGTTCTCGGCCGCCATGTGGGTGCTGGGGATCGAACCCGGGTCCTCTGCAAGAGCGGTCGGCACTCTTAACCGCTAGGCCATCTCTTCAGCCCTAAAATTTCTTAAATAAAAAAACAATGGAGCTTGTGCTTACTGGATTTTGTGGAAATCATCCGAGGCATTGTTCAGTTGCTGCAACCGTTTGCCGAGATGTGAACAGGGCTGGTTTATTTAACTCATTTTAAGTTCCCATTTATATTATACTTGTGTATGTGTGGATATTTCATAATCTGAAAACTTTACATAAGGATGTGGAAATAAAAGCCTGTATTCCTGACTCCTAAATACTCCACTGACTCTTCTCATAGCTGAGAAGCACAGTTTCCCAGGACTGGGAGGAGGCAGACACTGGGCTCACCTTTGACTGAGTATCTAGTCACTTGGGACTGAGAGGACGTGGACGCTGGGCTCACCTCTGACTGTGTATCTAGTTCTTTTCTGTGCAATTTTAGCATCTGATTTTTCACAAATGAGCTTGGAAGTCAAAAACTCTGCTGCTCCCGCATCAAAGAATGTGTTCCCAATGGCTTTATCCTTTATGGCCCAGATCACTTCACAGCCTTCTACTTCATACCTAGAAAGAATACTATGTTACCTGGAGAAAAACCGAGCGGAAATCTGTGAAGGAGCAAAGAACTGTCCCCTGAACACAAGGATGCAGGTTAAGGCAAACTGCGGAAGACGGATTACACAGAGAACGGAACTCACTTTAAAATAGACAAATACTAAATTTATCTAGTTTACTGGAAAAGCCTAGTGATAAACAGATGTTCTGAATATCCAGTAAAATTATATTATAATGGCTATCATTTCAGAGTTCAACAAACAACATAGTCTCCCAGGGTGCAAGCTGTAACCAGTGCTTTATCTGGCTAGAATGTAACCAATACTAGATAGACAGTAGCCACCCAACAATACTGAAAAGAACGATTTTATTGGTAACAAATTTTCAGTTTTTTTTTTACAATTATTTATGTATTTGGGGTGGAGGGCACCACAGCAAGCATGCGGATGTCAAAGGACAACTATGTAGAATTAGCTCACTGTTCCTACCATGTGGGTGCTGAGGATAAAATTCAGATAACCAGGCTTGGCAGCAAGCACCCTTCCCTGAGAACCATCTTGTTACACTGCCTTTAACATTTTTTTCATTTAATTATTTATTTTGTGTACATGTGTACAATTTTAATATGCTGTAATATAAGAAGATTGAAAAGGTTTGTTTGCTAGCTGAACCATTAACTTGCATTTAAATTCTCTTCATCTTAAAATTTCCCAGACCATCTAGCCAGAGAAGGATCCAGTTAGAAAAGCCAGGGATGTTAAAGGAAAAAAGCAATGACCTTGGCATAAAAGCTCTTACCAGCTAACCAGAGTCCCAGGGGACCACATGTTTTATCGAGGTTTTCACCCTGACAATGTGGCATGCATTTCACTAAGTCTGTGATGTGCGTTTTAATTAAGGTGATCCTGTATTTTTTCAGATACTTTTGCTGTTTAATAATTGTTTTGATATAACATATAAACAGGATATAAAGCCCTTCTAACTACCAGACACTTTGATCTTGTGACAATAATCCCTTAATAATGAATTGCTTTTAACATTTTCTTTGTTATTGTCTGTGTGTGACCTGTGTGTGTGTGGTGTGCCACCGTGCACACATGGAGGTTAGAGGACGACTCTGCAGAATCGGTTCTTTTAAAAAAGTTACTTCTTATGCATGTGAGTGTGCACGCTGGGTGTGCACATGGAGTCAGAAGACAGCATGGTGGAGGAGCTCTCTCCTTGCACTTTTACCTGGGTTGTCACCAGGCTTGTGCAGCAAGCACTGTCCTTGCTGAGCCATCTCACAACCCAATTTTTTAACATTTTAAACTATTTAATTAATATGTGTATGAGTGTTTTGCTTGCACGTATCTAAGTGCACTGATGTTATACAATGCCTACAGAGGCCAGAAGAGGGTGCTGGATCCCCTGGAACTAGAGTTGTTAGCTGTCATGTGGGTGATGGGAATTGAACCTGGGTCCTCTGGAAGAACAGCAAGTGTTCTTAACCACCGAGTCATCTCTCCAGCCCCAACTGTTAACATTTTAGGGGTGGAAAGTGTTGCTATCTTTATTCACAGACTGACAGAATGACTTCTCATGACTAATCAATCAATAAGCAGATGACAGAAACAACTCCCCCTGACTCCAGGGCCCGGCAGACATGCGTGGGGATGGCTTTGGCTCATCCAGCGTCTATTTTCCAGCTCTCTCAGGCCAACAAACATGGTTACCAAGGTTCCCCTCACCAGGGGGGGCGGGGGGTGTTTCTATTTTATGCTGCTTGGGGCACAGGGCAAGGCCAATGAGAATGTCCAATACAAACACATTCTGAAATAGTTTTATACTTATATTTCAACTTACATATAAGCATAGTTATGAAGTGCCTTTCCAAGCTAGAAGTCCCTTTGTCTTTCAACTTTCCCACGGCAAGTGTGGGAGCGGTGAGCAGCTTCTCTGCTGGCTCTCCCTCACGAGTGCCTGCCCTTCCCCATAACACGAATGGTGCTCTTAGCAAGACCACAAGCTTGGCAGCACAGTCACACACAGGGAGACGCAGTCACGTTAAAAACCCCTCTACCGAGGAGATGACAGTGAGGTGCTATGGTTTTGTGAAATTATGAAAACTATTTATCACTTTGAGAAAGAAAGGATCAACCTGCCTTGGGAAAGAAGAAAACAGAGACAACAATCAAAATAAAGGAACACCGATGGGAAGAAAACTAGTCTCTGTGGAGCGCGGGAGGAAGGGTTCCTGGCTCTGTGTCCTTTCATGCTGAGCAAAGGCTCAGCGTGAGACCTTCCTCCAGTGATCACAGAGCTTACCAATGCACAAGTTACGGTGTTAGTAGTGTCTAAGGAAGGGAGGGAAAGACTACATGTTATGAAACACTGTTTCTGAATGTAAGAAGGTTCTCAACATAAACTGCAGTAACTGTGTCATGTTAAGATCTTTCTGGTGGAGGCTGGAGAAAAGCTGGTGTGCAGAAGGGTCTGAAGCCTGGCTTCCATTCCAGCTGAGCTGGTGTGCAGAAGGGTGTGAAGCCTGGCCTCCAGACCAGCTGAGCTGGTGTGCAGAAGGGTGTGAAGCCTGGCCTCCAGTCCAGCTGAGCTGGTGTGCAGAAGGGTCTGAAGCCTGGCCTCCAGTCCAGCTGAGCTAGTGTGCAGAAGGGTCTGAAGCCTGGCCTCCAGTCCAGCTGAGCTTCTTCCTGCTTGGCCCAAATTTCAAGCTGACTTGAGTTTTCCTCTCTTACTCCCCACAATACTACAAATGTGGTCACAGCAGGGACTGGCACCCCTGGGCCCCAAGCAATTTCAGAACTCCTAACAGGCTTCCAGCAGGACTGACCATTCTGTAAAAGATGGGCAAACTGAGTCTGGGAGTTGAAATGAGCACAAGTAGAGATAAGGCTTTGCTGAATGTCTTATTTTGACTCAAATTTCATTTTACTTCCAAGTTGCTTTGACCCAACTTTCTAGCATGACCTAGCACACCCCTTGTTGGGCATGGCTAGCAAACAAAAATCAGAGAGAGAGAGAGAGAGGGAGGGGGGAGAGAGAGAGAGAGAGAGAGAGAGAGAGAGAGAGAGAGAGAGAGAATGTTCTATAGGTTACTGTGAGATAGGGGATGTTTCTCAGTGTTTACTGAAATTGAAATACTATCTTAAGATGAAAATATCTTGAATTAATTAATGTGCCCTCATTTCCCCAAACCAAGAGCTGGAATCACATGCACCCTAAGTCAGCACGACGAAGCTCAGACATAAACGCACCAGGGTGGCCAGGGCAGCGACTAACAGTCTGTAAAGGTGCACGCAGTTAGCACATATTTAAATGATTCTTAAATGAAGTATGTACTTATAAAACACATCAGTGAGTCAAGTCTGCCAGAGTAATTCTGAATCTGTGGGTTCCATAAGAGCTGAAGATAAAGTGGACGTGAAGAAATACTCACACCAGCTCGAGTGCGATGCCACCGTTCCCGACAACCATTATTCTTTTAGCTTTAGTAAGCTGTTTCTGAAACTCCTGTATTAGAAAGAAAAGAGTGAGACAGTGTTCTGACAGAGTGCACAACTCCTGAAGCCTTGCTGATAATATTTAGAGAGTTTGCAAAGGGGCAACAAAACTCCCCGTGACAGCATCAGAATCCACTACCCCATTTCCATCTCCTCCCACAGGGCTTACAGCCCTGCCTTTCCCACCTCCTTCGTCCTTAGGTCATCATGTCAGAAGCTCAGACTCTCAGAAGAGGCTCTGTCTATATGTCCACAACCCTAGCTGCCTGTTAGATCATCATTTTCACCAGGCCAGCCTTTCCACTGTTTCCCTCAAGTGCTCCCCCCCCCGAAACTTTCAGACATGAATAGTGCACACGGGAGAGGCATGCATACCCCTAGTTACTGGCTTTACTTCCTGACAGGATCAGGGGCTACTTAGCCTGTCTACACCCCACTACAGAAGGAAGTGTCTATCTCCTAATGTTTGTGTCAGGGCTATGTGACGTGGCAAAGCTCTTGACTACTGGGGAAGTAGCAATGACTAACATAAAGTGGGCATGCACCCAGCACCACCAACCCCACCAAAAGGAGGATTCAGATAAACCAGAGTGGCCTGTGGTCCTGCTTCTGCTCCTCTCACAGGTACAGATGACCCTGACCTTTGAGTGACATCTGGGCAAAGAACCCTTCCCTTAACTACTTACAAACCATCAGCATCAAGTCAACAACTGGAAGGCTTAAAATGTTGACTAAAACTGGCTTAAAATGCTTCAAGACAAAAACCTAAATATTTATTTCACTGAGGCTCATACGATTTAAGAAAGGTCTCTAAAGAGCACTGGTTACAGACACGAAAGACACAAGTTTAAACCGTGCCTTGGACATGATCTGAGAAGGAAACACTCTTCCCATTCTCACTTTCCATCTTGTGATGTAGGATGACGTCATCCAACGATCAGTAAGAGTACTTATCCAGTGCCCAAAGAAACATTAACACGAGTCTCAGTTTTACACTTTCCAGCATGCACACACCCTCTTGCTAATATTATCCATTATCCTTCACAAAGTGGCCTCAGTAGCAGGGTCTCCTAAGGGCTGGGAGGGCTGACAAGAGTTTGATGAGTTCAGGTCTCTGAAGGCCAAGCTGAAGCAGTCACAAGCTCAGCCAATAAGGAGCCCAAATGCTCTTAAAGATAATCATGCTTTCTTTCTCCAAATCCCTAAGTGATGAAGGCGACAGAAGGCTGGAAGACCACATTACCACTGCCAGGGATATAAGCATATAAATGAAAATGCATCACCTCCTTGGACAGGACTGAAGAGCTCCAGGAAGTCAAGTGTGGAGATGAAACCAGAAAGGGCTTCTTGGTAACGAGGGGCATAATTACAAGAAGAAGTCCTGCAGTCTGCAGGCAGGGAAGGGTCACCTCGCTGCGGTACTCTGGCACTGTGCAGCATGGCAGACCATGAGGAGCCCTTCTCAGTTCTGTGACTCCATCCACAAACATCTGAATGTTAATTTCTTTGCTGGGGAAAAAGACCAAGAAATTGTCCCTGCTTTCCCCTTGGGAACGTGATTGCTATATTGTCTATGTAGCCAGCTGAACATTTTGGGTGCCGTCGTATCTCACATCCAAAAGAACTTAGAACATCAGCTTTTACTGCAACCATGTAAACTGTTGGCCAAATTAAAGTTGGCGATGATAAAAACTATGCTATAGCTGCTGCATGAGGAATCCAAACCTCCCTTATGTGTGACACTTCAGGAAGGAATGGCCAGTAGAACGCAGATTCGCAGGAGAAGCACCATGCTCCCTCCCACAGGCCCAGCCTCAGAACAGTACCTGGGCGCTGTCTGTGTCTCGGATTCCCAACACATAAGCATTTCCTTCACTGATCAACTTTGGCTTAGCTCCGGCACACAGACAGAGTTTCTTATACGCGTGCTGACGGCCGTCCTCTGTGAGGATGCACTGTGAACACATGCAAGAAAGGCAGATAGGAAGGAGTCAAGCAAGAGTCAAGCCCAAAGCAAGCTAGATATAATAAAGGAGGCCTCTAGGTGGCGCTCCACACTAAGTTACAGCAATTGCAAAGTCGGCTGAGCATGACACTGCATTCTCTAGCCAGGAGCTCATCTCTTTGACGATATGGTGAAAACTAGCTTTTCTCCCCTAAAACAAAGAGACTGGCATTAAGCTTCTGGGAATCTCATGATCTCAAATAAAAAAAAAATCTTACAGAATTTTAAAGATAGGGGCTGGAAAGATGGCTCCGTGGTTAAGAGCACTTTCTGTTCTAAGGATGGGGTTAAGTTCCCAGCACCCACCTGGTGGCTAAAACTGGTCCTGATCCTTAACTCCACCTCCAGGGGACCCAATGCCCTCTTCTGGCCTCTAAAGGCATAGACATGGTGTACTTAATATGTGCAGGCAATATACTCATACACATAAACTCTTTAAACAATATTTTTCTACTTTTTATTGTAAGTATACCCATATCATGCAATGCCCCTGGAGGTCAGAAGAGGGCAGTGGATCTGCTAGAACTAGAGCTGCAGACTGTTCACTACCACTTGGGTTCTGAAGTTGAACCCAGGTCTTCTTCAAGAGCAGCCAGTGCTCTTAACTGCTGATATATCTCTCCAGCCCCAAATAAAGTCTTTTTTTTTCCTGTTTATTTTTTTGAGACAGGGTCTTCCTATAGCCCCAGCTGGCCTGGAACTCACTGTGTAGACCAGGCTGGCCTTGAACTCACAGAGATACACCTGCCTCTGCCTCCCGAGTGCTAGGATTAAGGGCGTGCAACACCATGCCTGGCATAAAGTCTTTTTAACAATTTTTTTTTAAACTAAGCACAGTTATCATAGTTTCTCTGGGCAGGTCTCAATGAATATTTTTCATCTTGAAGTTATTTGATGATCGAGGGATTCTAATAATATCATACCTTAATATCGGCTACAGGTTCAGGACAGCATGGTAGAACAGGTTATAATTTGTGTGTGTGTTTGTGTGTGTGCGTGTATGTTTGAGACAGGATCTCCCTGTAGCCCCGGCTGTCCTGGAACTCACTATGTAGACAAGACTGGCCTTGAACTCACAGAGATCTGCCTGCTTCTGCATCCCAAGTGCTGGTATTAAAGGCATGAGCCACTACACCAGGCCATTTTTTTCTTTTTTGACAGACCTGCAGCTACCGCAGAACTCCATATGTAAATCAGGCTGGTCTCAACCTCACAGAGATCCACCTGCCTCTACCTCCAGAGTGCTGGGAATAAAGGCATGCACCACCACATTTAACTTATTTTTTATCAATGGATATTACATGTGTTAAATACAGTATTTATATCATTAAATACAAGTAATAACTTTATTATTAACAACACTTTTGAAAACTTGGTTTTAAAAGATTTTATGTGCTTGTTTGTTGTTGTTGATTTTGAGAGAGGGTCTTATATAGCCCAGGCTAGCCTCAGATGAACTGAACGGCGCAGACTTGGTACTCTCTTTGTGACACATTCCTAAATCCCTAATGCCAGAACTTTGATAATTTCATGATTGTGCTTTGCGTAGGTAAATATAATGATACAGTATGCACGCATGTGTGGCAAGGTCCCTCCAGATTGCCTATAGCTATGCCATATTACAAGCTCCAGATGAGCCCAGTAATTAATAAAACTTAACTAAGTATGGAAATAAAAGTTTAATTTTAGGGCTGGAGAGATAGCCTAGCGGTTAAGAGCACCGACGCTCTTGCAGAGGACCCGGGTTCGATCCCCAGCACCCACATGGCGGCTAAGAACCGTCTGTAACTCCAATTCCAGGAGAACTCCAGTTCCAGGGGAATCCGAGACCCTCTTCTGACCTCCACGGCATTGCACGACACGGGTGCACAGACCTGCATGCAGACAATACATTCATACACATACAAAAAAAAAAATAAATTAATTAATTAAAAAAAAAAGTTTAATTTTAATGGAACTGGGACACGAATTTTCAGGAGGTCAGCATGTACCTGGCTGTTTAGAAACTAACTCGTTCTGCATGACCTGCTTACTTTATGCTTGGCTTGCTTTCAGAGGACAGGAGTTGTCAGAGGGGCTCACAACCCCTAGGCTTGGGGACTTCAACGTTCCCCTCCTGAATATAGCTTTTCTTACATAGACGCCGCCCCACTGTGACTTGACACTACACACCTTGGACTGAGGGTGCGGTGTGTAGTTGTCAGCTGACTGAAGACTTTCTATTGGCCTCAGTTTGTGTCCGCGTGGTTTTCTCCGGTTCATTACCCCCGTTACATTTAGTTCCCTGACTAGAAAATCCCAGAGAATCAGACCCCAGACCTCAAGGGTATCTGGGTCCCAACCAGGGCAAAGGGGACTGGATTTGGACAGGCTCCTAGAGGAGGTGCCCTCTGAGATGTTCAGAGCCTGGGGACAACTCTGGCCTCCACTGCCTTGGTACCCCGACGGGCTCGACACCCCACCCCAAAAGATATTTTTAAACATCATAGCAAATTGTCTGTTTCTAGAAGCCTCTGGAGGTAGGTCTGGTTGAGGCCCTCGGTAGGGCCAAATCCAGGGGAGTGAGGCGGGACAAGTGGCAGTGTCCCAGGGTCCCATGTGAGATGTCACTGGGTCCTTTGTAACAGTTTAGAATCTGGTGCATGAGTGCGTGGTGGCCACCATGTGTGTTTGCTTATCATTGTCTCGTTTTGTCACTGTATTGTTTCATCTGTCGTTTTGTCATTTTTTTAGCATGGGGAGTTCTTAGCAAAAACAAAGAAACATCAAGCTGCTTGGAGAGGGGTTGGTGGTGGTTCTAGGCCCGTGAGCTTCAGCAGGACAGCAGCTCCTGGGAGCATCCATGAGCCATTGCTGCCGGTGCTCAACTGGGTGCGTGCCTCCCCTAAATTTAGGTCCGTGCCCTAAGGGATAGGTGACACTCAGAATAGGGGCACCAGGAAGCCCCACAGGGATGGGTGACGCTCAGAACAGGGGCACAGCCAGGCAGCCCCGCAGGGATGGGTGACGCTCAGAACGGGGGCACAGCCAGGCAGCCCCACAGGGATGGGTGACACTCAGAACAGGGGCACAGCCAAGCAGCCCCACACGGATGGGTGACACTCAGAACAGGGGCACAGCCAGGCAGTCCCGCAGGGATGGGTGACGCTCAGAACAGGGGCACAGCCAGGCAGCCCCCCAGGGATGGGTGACACTCAGAACAGGGGCACAGCCAGGCAGCCCTGCAGGGATGGGTGATGCTCAGAACGGGGGCACAGCCAGGCAGCCCCCCCAGGGATGGGTGACACTCAGAACAGGGGCACAGCCAGGCAGCCCCACAGGGAGTCTGTCCAACAGTATCCACCACAGAACAAGGGAGGGGGCAGGATAGCATGCTCCAAGATAGCAGCTGTGACAGAGGGGGAGTACGGTGTTTGTGGCTAGACCTTGGGGTGCTGCAGGCATCCCCAGAATGACAGGCTTCCACACAGGTGGTGAGGGCAGAGGGAGGGGGGTTTTCTCCAGAAACTACACCCATGGGACCTGGGTCCACAAACCATCCCCAGTAAAATATATGAGCTTCTATCTATAGGACGGGCCATAGCTCAGGTAATTATCTCGCCTTTGGGGGGCCTCTATTAAGTAATGAGGGTATAAATGTTCTCTTGGTTTCTGTGTCTAGGGCCTTACTGGTGTGCTGGAGCGCACCCACCTGCTTTTCTCTCCTTCTTGCAGAGCCCTGGCCTCGGCACAGGTGTCCTCCCACTCCCTGGCCCAGGATCACACCTGTTTTGGGTTACCTGGGAGTCCCCTGGCCCACCTGAGCAGAGCCCAGACATCTGTGTACAAAATAGGCACCTGCGTCACTCAGCGCTGCTTCTTCAATGTCTATCTCTTTCATCTCCATGCAGAATGGGGTGGCTGCTTACAGAGTGGCTGCTGACAGGGTGGCTGGCACTGTATTGTGAGTTGCCTGGCAAACTGGGTGCCTCGCTAGAGCTGGAGGAGTGCGGGCTCCCCATATCCACCCTGCTTTCTCTCTCCAGCCTGCCAGCTCCTGCCCCAATCTGTCCCTGTCCCATCTACCAGCTTTTCTGCTGCACCCTCAGCACTGCATCAGGTACCCAAGCCCAAGACTAGCAGGGAGGCTGCAAAGAGGACTAGCCTCAGCTTCTTCCTGTCCTGCCTCCTAGCCTTGACATGTAGTGCCTTGTGCAGTGAACAATTTATCTATATGGCGTTTTAAAACTGTCAGCCTCAGTTTAAAAGATAAGATAAACAGGCACAGAGAGAAGGCCTGATCCTGTAAACCTAAACTTCCCTGTTAAGGATTTTGCCTTAAATTTATTCTCTGTCTTTTCCCTAAAACTAGGGAGATATCTTAATCCACTGCTACTGTCTGACATCCTTTAAAGGTTAACAAAAATGATTAAATTTAAAACTACCTGTAAACTCCATGACTCTTAAAAAATTAAGGTAAAGAAAATGTTTCCTACAGGCAGGGAGGTAGGTACCCAGCCAGACACCTAATACTTTGTCATATCTGATCATGCTATCTTAAGTGAAAGAGTGTTTTACAGGGTTTTTGGGTTTTTTTGTTTGTTGATTTTTTAGACAGTGTCTCCCTAAAGCCACAGCTGGCCTGGAACTCACTCTGTAGACCTGGCTGGCCTTGAACTCAGAGATCCCCCTGCCTCTTCCTCCCAAGTGCTAGGATTAAAGATGTGCACCACCATGCCCGGCTTTACAGATTTCTTAAAAAGAAAAGAAAACAAATCAAAAACCCCTACAGTAAAACAAAACTTGTTCTTAAAGAAGACTGGGCTACACTGACCTGGCATAGGCTTTTTTTTTTTTTTTTTATTTTAGGCTGGTTTTGATAATTTTTTTTTTATTTTTTTTTTTTTTTTTTTTTTTTTAATTTTAGGAATAATTAAGATAATTTTTTTTTAATTTAATTTATTTTTGTATATGTATGAATGTACTGTCTGCATGTAGGTTTGTGTACCCATGTCATGCAATGCCACGGAGGTCAGAAGAGGGTCTCAGTTTCCCCTGGAACTGGAGTTCTCCTGGAATTGGAGTTACAGATGGTTCTTAGCCACCATGTGGGTGTGGGGATCGAACCTGGGTCCTCTGCATGAGCAGTCAGCGCTCTTAACCACTAGGCCATCTCTCCAGCCCCTGGCATAGGCTTTTATGGTTAAGACAGACTGACACAAACCAGCCTTAAATTCAACAACCAATAGCTGTAGTTTGTTCACATGACACTGCTGGATGGTACAGGATCTCCCATGGGTACAGTGGCAGACTGAGGGTCTGGTATATAGTCCTCAGGGGACTAAAGACTTTCTATTGGCCTCATTTTGTGTCTGAATGATCTTCTCTGGTGATATTACCCCACTACGAATATCTACACCATCTTGATGGGGAGAGCTCAAGGAATAAGCACCCTGTTTTATTCTGGTTGTAGGCCAGTATCTAATGTTGTGCCCAGGACACAGTGGGGACTCTACAAACATTGATGGAGTCTGAAATGTGGAAATGGAAATGCCATGCAATCTAATTATACAACCAATGTGTGAACTGGCCAGGGTATAACCTCAAGGGCAAAACCCCTCAAGGAACGAACATCAGAAAATATCATTTAACAAAAATATCATTTAACAAAAATATCATTTAACAAAAAATGTCTTACGTGTTCTTCACTGTTGAGCTGCTTCACAGCAGATTCTATGACCTTAATGTTGGGAAAGCGATTCTCCAGCACGGAACTTGGTTGTTCTTCAACATTAAATTCTTCCAATACTTTAGAAACCTTTATTAGATTAAAGAGATTTTAAGAGTATGTTTTGAAAAGATATTTAATTTCAGTAACGTTAACAAATACTTATAAGATGATTTAACGTAAAAATTAAGTTTGCTTCCCAAGTTAATCACATACAGTCACCCAAAACAGCATGGGTGAATTTGATGAAATCTGCCTTGATTCCACCCTATAAGTATGTATAATACAACTGTCTTCTGGAGACTCATGGGTCAAAAAACAAAAACCTAAAAAAAAGGGGGGGGGATACAGATAGATATGAAACCTTTTCATCAAAAACCTTGCAATTCAAATCTTAAAACTAACTATGGGAAAAGATTTGTATGTTCCAACAGGTCAAAATGTCACCAACTTAACGGCTGAGAAAGAAAAGATACAGCTTTGCACTGAGTAGGATGTACCAGAAAGTGCCAACAGAAAGGTTGACCCATCTGAACATTGAAAGGAAGAAAAGCCTCAGATTGCTACAAACATCAAACCCCTCTGTGGATCCTACTTGTAACAACTATTTATAATGAGTCCTAACGAAACTTACCTTCAGTTTAATTTAATGGAACTGGACACGCCATTTTCAGGAGGTCAGCATGTACCTGGCTGTTTAGAAACTAACTCGTTCTGCATGACCTGCTTACTTTATGCTTGGCTTGCTCTTCAGAGACAGGCCAGTTGTCAGAGGGGCTCACCACCCCTAGGCTTGGGGACTTCAACGTTCCCCTCCTGAATATAGCTTTTCTTACATAGACGCCGCCCCACTGTGACTTGACACTACACACCACCTTGGACTGGGGTGCGGGTGTAGTAGTTCGTCAGCTGACTGCAGACTTTTTCTATTGGCTTCATTCTTGTGTCTGAGTGTTCTTCTCTGTGAAATTACCCCGTTACATTTGGTTCCCTGACTAGGGAATCCCAGAGAATCAGACCCCAGACCTCAGGGTTCTGGTCCCAACCAGGGCAAAGGGGACTGGATTTGGACAGGCTCCTAGAGGAGGTGCCCTCTGAGATGTTCAGAGCCTGGGGACAACTCTGGCCTCCACTGCCTTGGTACCCCGACGGGCTCGACACCCCACCCCAAAAGATATTTTTAAACATCATAGCAAAATTTGTCTGTTTCTAGAAGCCTCTGGAGGTAGGTCTGGTTGAGGCCCTCGGTAGGGCCAAATCCAGGGGAGTGAGGCGGGACAAGTGGCAGTGTCCCAGGGTCCCATGTGAGATGTCACTGGGTCCTTTGTAACAGTTTAGAATCTGGTGCATGAGTGCGTGGTGGCCACCATGTGTGTTTGCTTATCATTGTCTTCTGTTTCTTTGTCACTGTTGACTGTTTCAGTTGTCTGTTGTGATCCATTGTTTTAACATGGGGTTTTAGCAAAAACAGAAACATCAAGCTGCTTGGAGAGGGGTTGGTGGTGGTTCTAGGCCCGTGAGCCTCAGCAGGACAGCAGCTCCTGGGAGCATCCATGAGCCATTGCTGCCGGTGCTCAACTGGGTGCGTGCCTCCCCTAAATTTAGGTCCGTGCCCTAAGGGATAGGTGACACTCAGAATAGGGGCACCAGGAAGCCCCACAGGGATGGGTGACGCTCAGAACAGGGGCACAGCCAGGCAGCCCGCAGGGATGGGTGACGCTCAGAACGGGGGCACAGCCAGGCAGCCCCACAGGGATGGGTGACAGAACAGGGGCACAGCCAAGCAGCCCCACACGGATGGGTGACACTCAGAACAGGGGCACAGCCAGGCAGCCCCACAGGGATGGGTGACACTCAGAACAGGGGCACAGCCAGGCAGCCCCACAGGGATGGGTGACGCTCAGAACGGGGGCACAGCCAGGCAGCCCCACAGGGATGGGTGACGCTCAGAACGGGGGCACAGCCAGGCAGCTCCACAGGGATGGGTGACGCTCAGAACAGGGGCATAGCCAGGCAGCCCCACAGGGATGGGTGACACTCAGAACAGGGGCACAGCCAGGCAGCCCCGAAGGGATGGGTGACACTCAGAACAGGGGCACAGCCAGGCAGCCCCGAAGGGATGGGTGACACTCAGAACAGGGGCACAGCCAGGCAGCCCCACAGGGATGGGTGACACTCAGAACAGGGGCACAGCCAGGCAGCCCCACAGGGATGGGTGACACTCAGAACAGGGGGCACAGCCAGGCAGCCCCGCAGGGATGGGTGACACTCAGAACAGGGGTACAGCCAGGCAGCCCCGCAAGGATGGGTGACACTCAGAACAAGGGGCACAGCCAGGCAGCCCCACAGGGATGGGTGACACTCAGAACAGGGGCACAGCCAAGCAGCCCCACGGGGATGGGTGACACTCAGAACAGGGGCACAGCCAGGCAGCCCTGCAGGGATGGGTGACGCTCAGAACAGGGGCACAGCCAGGCAGCCCCACCAGGGATGGGTGACACTCAGAACAGGGGCACAGCCAGGCAGCCCTGCAGTGGATGGGTGATGCTCAGAACGGGGGCACAGCCAGGCAGCCCCCCCAGGGATGGGTGACACTCAGAACAGGGGCACAGCCAGGCAGCCCCACAGGGAGTCTGTCCAACAGTATCCACCACAGAACAAGGGAGGGGGCAGGATAGCATGCTCCAAGATAGCAGCTGTGACAGAGGGGGAGTACGGTGTTTGTGGCTAGACCTTGGGGTGCTGCAGGCATCCCCAGAATGACAGGCTTCCACACAGGTGGTGAGGGCAGAGGGAGGGGGGTTTTCTCCAGAAACTACACCCATGGGACCTGGGTCCACAAACCATCCCCAGTAAAATATATGAGCTTCTATCTATAGGACGGGCCATAGCTCAGGTAATTATCAAAAAGAAAGCCTGCCTTTGGGGGCCTCTATTAAGTATGAGGGTATAAATGTTCTCTGTTTCTTGGTTTCTGTGTCTAGGGCCTTACTGGTGTGCTGGAGCGCACCCACCTGCTTTTCTCTCCTTCTTGCAGAGCCCTGGCCTCGGCACAGGTGTCCTCCCACTCCCTGGCCCAGGATCACACCTGTTTTGGGTTACCTGGGAGTCCCCTGGCCCACCTGAGCAGAGCCCAGACATCTGTGTACAAAATAGGCACCTGCGTCACTCAGGGTTCGATCCCCAGCGCCCACATGGCGGCTAAGAACCGTCTGAAACTCCAATTCCAGGAGAACTCCAGTTCCAGGGGAATCCGAGACCCTCTTCTGACCTCCGCGGCATTGCACGACACGGGTGCACAGACTTGCATGCAGACAGTACATTCATACAGATAAAAAAAATAAATAAATTAATTAAAAAAAAATAAAATATTAAAAAAAAAAAAAGACTTAATGTGCTATGACTGCTCCATTATTTACCCCAGTGATAACCTTTCTTCCACTTTGAAATTGAAAGTACTTGCTTATCTGGAAGTCTGGTTCCTCATTCCACCAATTTATATAATCTAGCTTCTATTCCCAGGGTACCATAAAGTTAAGCATGTTCAAGTCACATACACCTTGTTGTCTCACCTTCCCTGAACTTTCTATACTTGACAATATTATTTCAGTGATACCTTTGTATATTCTGCCATTTTACCTCTAGATGAAGTTCTCAGAAACTTTTAATTTTATTTTATGTGTATGAACAGGATGTCCGTATGTGTTTAAGTGCATCCATGTCATGCAGTGCTCCAGGAGGCCAGAAGAGGATGTTGGACTCCCTGGAACTAGAGTTATGTACTGTTGCTGTCATGTGGGTGCTGGGAATCCAATCTTTGTTCTTTGCAAGAGTAGCCAGTGCTCTTAACCCTTGAGCCAGCTCTCCAGGCCCTCAGAACTTCTTTACACTACTGAAAATTATCTTTGAGTTAACCTCCAGGTGCATACAAGTTTTTAACCATTTGCCACTAGGCAAACACATTATAGTTAAGTGCATTTCAAAAGCTTTCGTTTGAATGCTTTCCCCCTTAAAATTTTGTTAAGTATTCAGCGTGTCAGAAAACCCTGTATAATCTGTGCTCTGTCAGTCTTCCCTGATTGTATGTCTGATCAGCTTTGCTGCTTTTGAATTATACCATGTTTTTCTCTCCCCCTTACACTGTGGAATGTGTTTCTTTTCTTCTCTACCTGGTAAATTTTCACCCGTTCTTTGACACTGAGATAAAAGGATATCTTATTTGAGAAACATAACCTCATCCTTAATTCACCCTTTCATGGGTAGACAGGTAACTCCACTGATACTCCTAAGACCAACATACTGATGGTATGATTTACTTAATGTCTTTTTCACTATGCTGAGTTCACCATAAGGTGGAAACATGGAGTCTATAGTTTCACTAATCCCTTAGGTACTGCCTGGAATATGGGCTTTATTATTTGCTGAACAAACAAAAATGCACATTCAAATAACAAAAGTTAAAAAGCATTTCAATTTCTTTTAGAAATTTTTGTCTAAAGGGAGATCCTGTCTCAAAAAGACCAAAAAAAAAATTTTTTTTTTTGTAGCTTCACTGGTTGGTTATATCAACACAATAGCCAATCTTTTTTTGTAATACATACACCTGATTCACACATTTATCACAATCATAAAAATATTCTTCCCGCTGGAGAGATGGCTCAGCAGTTAAGGGCACTGGCTGCTCTTGCAGAGGACCTGGAATTCCCAGCATCCACACGTTGGCTAACAACTGTCTGTGATTCCAGTTCCAGGAACTCTGATGCCCTCTTCTGACCCCTGGCATTGCATGACACAGGTGCACTTACATACACGGAGGTGTACACTCATACACACAAACTAAGAATAAAAGTATAAAAAAAATTAGAATATTCTATATCTGTATTCTTTTACTGGTTGAATCACAAAACCTTACTAGAGTTGTTGGGAGATCAAAGTATAGGACATTTAGGGAAGGGTTGCTTTATTAGTTAAGGCCTTCGCGCCTATCTGGAAACAATTCCATCAACATGTGGAAAGAAATACAAAAGGTGGGACTTTTCTGTTCAAATATCAAGCCCTCCTGCCCGTTTTGTCACCATTAGGTGCGCAGCCAGCTCCAGCTGTTGCTTCTGCTAACCACATGCTAGCATCTGGGACAGATCAGCTTTCCAAACCTAGAACACCCAAGTCGAGGGGGCGTGGCCAGGCGCCCGGAAGAGCGCACCGGGAAGGGGTCCGGCCAAAAGCCTCTCGCGCCCGGGCCCTAGGGGTCCGGAAGGGGCGGAGCCCACCGTACCTGCTCCGCGCACGTGACGCCCGCGATTCCGCCGCCCACCACCACGAATGGGGCCTCCATGCTCCTCTGCTCCCGGTGGCTGAAAGAAAGCGGAGGTGGAGCTGGGAGTTTTCATGTACCTGGAGAGGAAGCCGCCGGCGCGGCCACTTCCGGCGTCGTGTCTGAAGGCTCCGGCCTACGGGTGCCCGGAAGGCTCACGCTTATTCCGCTGACATACTTGGTTTAGAAGTTTGGAGTTAGCCGGGCGTGGTGACGTACGCCTTTAATCTCAGCACTCCGTAGGCAGAGGGAGGCGGATCTCTGAGAGTTCAAGGCCAGTCTGGTCTACATAGTGATTTCCAGGAGAGCTGGGACTACAGGGAGACCAAGGAGCAATCAAATGGTTTCCAAGTTTCACATTCTTCATCTACAAAATGAGAACAGTGGGTGACACGAAGGTTCCTGATCGCAGATTCCAGCACTAACGCAAAAACCTGGAAAGGATGTGGTCAACTCCAAACTTTTTTTTTTTTTTTTTTTTTTTTTTTTGGTCTTTTTGAGACATANTGGAGTGCGACCATCTGTGTGTATGTTATACTCTTGTTGCCTTTTTTCTTTTTTTTTTTTTTTCTGTTTAATCTCTTAGGCTCAAATATCCAGGCCAGTATGAGAACCAGGTAGCTTTGATAACTATACGTCAACAAAGGCTGCCAAGAGGGAAGAGACGTGGAAGGGACACGAGTCTCTGTTTGGCCTCTTCCCCCTTTGCGTTTGAGAGTGGAATCTCCTGCTTCTCTCCAGTCCCCACCTCTCTCCCTCCATCTGCCCTGTGAACCTGAATTCCAATCAGCTTGTCCCCTATAAAAGGGAAATAGCTGTCATAATATACATAAAGATCTTGACTCTTGGTGATGAACCTGACAGCCTTCAGCAGGACTTCAGGGCTCCACCTGCTTCTCCATTCCGAGCACCTGATGTTTATGATGTTGGTGGAGTTAGAATAAAGATAAAGTAAGATAAGTCTAAATTCAGAAGATGACAAGATGTTATGGGAATACATAGTGATGAGTCCTAGCTCAGTTTTGAGGCTATTAGATAAAGTCATTAATGAGGAGCCATGGCTTAATGAAACCAAAGGGGTTAGAGAAAAGAGCTGAGGAGAGAGAACCTAGATGCAAATGCTCAAAAAGAAAGGAAAAGGCGGGGCCGGAGAGATGGCCTAGTGGTAAGCGCAACCACTGCTTGTTCGATGCCCCAGTCACCCACATGAGACGACGCGCCCTTCTTTAAAACTCAGTTCAAATCCCAAAACACTCTCTTCTGACCGTCCGGGCATTGCAATGCAAGACTGAATCAGACCTGCACAGACCCTGCATGCATGTACAAGAGGCAGAAGAAGGAAGGAGGAGGAAGGAAGGAAGAAGAAGGAAGGAGAGAGGAAGGAAGGAAGGAATGAGAAGGAAGGAAGGAATAAGGAAGGAAGGAAGTTGACAGAGGGAGGAGGGGAGGGGGGGGGAAGAAAGGAAGGAAGGAAGGAAGGAAAGGAGGAAAGGAAGGAAGAGGAAGGAAGGAAGGAAGGAAGGAAGAATAGAGTCGCCTATCCATGAGTGTAAGTTGTAGTTCAAAACCGAGTGAACAACCAATCTCGTGGGTGGACAAGAATAAGCTGAGGGATTAGATGTTTTAAATTGAGAGAAGAAGGGAAAAGATTACTATTGTCAACAGGAAATGCTCTGCTACAAACTGGAAAGTGTAATAATGATGAACACTGAATGGCTTCCCTTCTCTGCCTTTTTTGAACTCTGTTTTTTCTTGAAACTGAAACTGCCTTAACATTATGATCTCAAAAAAAAAAAAAAAAAGGCACAGGTCTACGAAGATGGCTCAGCAGGTAAAAACACTGGATGCTCTCTCAGAGGACCTAGCTTCATTTCTCAGCACCTACAGGGCAGCTAACAACTGTCCCTAACTCCAGTTCCAGGCGATCCAACACCTTCTTCCGACCTCCATGGGCACTGTGTAACACGGATGCATTTCCATACATGCAAGCAATACACTCATACACATAAAAATAAGAATAAAAAACAAAAATAAAAAAGATCTTCCTAACTTTAAAATATCCATTAGAAACTTTGCTTCCCATTCATCTTCAAGAAGATTTCAGAAATGTCTAGAATAAGAATATCTAATTTATTGAGCTCCTTGAGTGAAAATTAAAGAAGAGTGAGGTTATAGGGTTGTTAGTGGTTATCAGCTTTGGAGACATTGATGCATGGAGTCAAGTCACATGTCAATGTTTCTTTGCTGTTTATTGAGTGAATCACCCCATTCAGCCTCACTATCTACATTGGCAAAGACTACATTACATAGTCTACCGTGAAGAGTTACTGTAACAGGAACATGAGGTATTTAACCTTCTTAGCACAGTCCAACACCTGGCAGCATCAGCGGGCACTGCAGAATCGTCTCAGTGTCTGTCTGAAGAGTTTTACCTGTGTGTTAAAATCAGTGAACTTAGAATGCCTTTAACTCTTTCATTCCTCCTCTTCTGAACCTTCAAATCTGAGACTTCTCAAGAATCCTGTTTATTGTCTCTTGGCCACCCCAGTCTTCTCAGGTTCACCAAGAATTCAAAATGCTTTCCTTTTCCTCTTTTAAAGGACTCTGTTTCTGATACTGTAACACATTTTATTCATAGGAAGCTACCAAAAGGAAGTGTTTTAGTTCACAGAACTGTCCTGGGTACATGTTTTTCTCATCTACACCGAGCCCTAGTTAGGCCTCAGAGCTTTTCTGATCATTTGCAGGTAATAAAAAACTCAGTGCTGTTATCTGTTATCCAAACCCCTGACTGTTGTGTACAAAGTTTCCTATAAATATGGACAGTTAAGATTGGTTCCTTTTCCTAGCTCTTCTGATGCAGAGCTGCTATTTCCGGTTGTTTTAAAATTGGAGAGTAGGTGAGCAATAAGGGGAGAAAAATCATATTTATTGTGAAATCACTAGTATGATTTGATGTTGAATGAATGAAAACTGATTATTAAAATTTCTGGACTTGCTAAGGCTGATTGCTAACCCAGATTTTGTTAAACATTGGCCTATATAAATATAAATAAGTTATATAAAAGTAATAAATATTCCAAACTCCTATCACCTAGGCATTTTACTAATATCTTTCCTTGAGGTTGTTTACATCTGCCATGTCTTGGGTGAAACTTCTACCCAAAGGTGTGATGCTGCTTTTTCTGCCTCGGCTCCCCCATTCAGTGATGTCAGATTGAGAGGTTGAAAGAGGCCATGGGTCTTTACACCATGGTCAGTGGCCAGTGACACAAGCCAGGCTTTGATTTATTCCTTAGCTGATTTCTTAGACTTAAAAAGACAACAGAGACAGTGTTAATAAATTACAAGCATGTTCTACTGTGGTACTATATGTATTATATTGTGAATAGCTAAAAAGAAATAAGGAAATATCCTTCCAGGGAAAGAAAATAGACTTTCTGCTCAGCAAAGGAGCACAGATTAACAGCATGCATTCCAACTTATATTTTCTATGTTTCACTTCTATCTTTTTTTTTTTTTTTTTTTTTGGAGGCCGGGGGTCTTTTCACAGACAGGGTCTCCCTGTAGTCCCAGCTGTCCTGGGGACTCACTCTTGTAGAACCAGGCTGGCCTTGAACTCACAAAAGATCTGCCTGCCTCTGACTCCTGGTGCTAGGATGGATTCAGCAAGCATGCCACCATGCCAGAGGTTCCTTTGATCTTCAAGTGCAATCTAACGTACATTTCTTTTGTCTCACTCTATCTTACTGGTTAGCAAGTTAAGCATATTAAGACAATTAAAACTACTCCCTCACTGAGGACTTGCTTAATTTGCCTAGAACACAAGCGTCAAAAACAAAAAAAAAAAAAAAAAAAAAAGGGGGGGCGGAGAGATGCTAGAGGTTTAAAAGCACTGGCTGCTCTTGCAGAGTACCTAGGAGTCAATCTGCAGCACCCACATGGCAGCTAACAACTGGTCGCATACTTCAGTTCCAGGGAGTCCGAGGACCCTCTTCTACCCCTACGGGGCATTGCATGACATGGGTGCACCTACCTATATAGCACGGCCAATACCTCATACAATAAAATGAAAACAAAGAAATAACAATATTAAAAAAATAATCTGTATAACAGAATTTACAATAAAACAACAAAAGGGGGGCTGGAGAGATGGCCTTCGGTTTAAGAGCACCGACTGCTCTTTGCAGAGGAACCCCTGGGTATCGATCCCAGAACACCCACATGGCGGCCCTGGAGAACCTCTTTAACTCTCAGTTCCGGGGGAATCCGCCACACCTAGTTCTGACTCCCCGCATTGCACGACATGGGTGCCCACACTTACATGCAGACGTACACTCACAACACATCAAAAAAAAAAAGTTTGGAGTACATCTGTAAAATGCTTGTTATGTTGATATTAGTAAAATTTATTATTAACTTATGTACACATAAGCATATTCTTTAAAAGATTTAATTTTGCATTTATAAAAAATGATTATTGTATATATTTGTTGTGGTCCGGTGGGGCATGTGCATTGGTGAGTGTTAGGTTATAATGGCGCAAACCCCCGTAAATAAAAGACAGAGCACATAGACTTAGAGTCACTCCGGGAGGGAACATATTTACTTTCAGTTGCCAGGGTGGGCTACCTTGTTGGTAGGTGGTGGAGTAGGCAACAGCAGGAGCAAAGATGGGCTACGGGCCCACCCATTTATACCAATGGGGCGGGGCCTCAGGGTTGGGCACGGGAACAAGGTCAGAAGATGGACACACCTCTGACGAACTGGACATCTGTGTGTCCCCTTGTAATTCTGGGAAGCCAGATCTAACATGAGTACTGTGCCTTAAGAACAGAAGCTGCAAGCTGCGTGAGCTCCACTGGGGTGGGAATTGAGGGATCATCTGTGTACTCCCACAGGCATATTCTTGCATGCCTTTTCATGTTGACATTGATGGATATAAAGTTAGTATTAAATGTGTTCTATTATCTACTTTTTTCTATTTTTTAGTTTTTCTTTTTCTGGTTTTTAAATTTTTTTTTTAATTTATTCTTGTATGTGTAATGAATGTCGTCGCCTAGCAAGTTTGTTCACCCGTGTCCTTGCAATGCCGACGGATGGTCAGAAGAGGTGTTCGGGATTCCCCTGGACTGGAGTAGTCGTCTACCTGGAATTGGAATTGGGAGTATTTCAGACAGTCTCTAGGCCGCCATGTGGGTGCTGGGGACGAACCGGTCCTCCCTGCAATAGCAGTCGGCCGCTCCTTAACCGCCTAGGCCATCTCTTCCAGGCCCCCCCCCCCTTTTTTTAAGGTCTCTTTGAGACAGAGCCTCCCTGTAGCCCCAGCTAGCCTGGATCTCACTAGCATTATGTAGTCCAGGTTGGCCTCAAATCTCACAGAGATCTACCTGTCTCTGTCTTCCAAGTGCTGGGTCTAAAGGAGTGCACCACCATGTCTGTCTCTAGATTTAATATTTTCTAAAGTAGCATACAAAAATATTACAACCATATGTATCTTCATATGCATCATGTCAGTAGTATACACTCCTATATGCCTCCCCCCAACATACACATGTATCTTTTTTGTATTATAGAAAACTGAAATAGGGGCTGGAGAGATGGCTCAGCAGTAAGAGAGCCGACTGCTCTTGCAGAGGACCAGGGTTCGATTCCCAGCACCCACATGGGGGCTAAGAACCAACTTTAATTCCAGTTCCAGGGGAATCCGATGCCCTCTTCTGTCCTCTGTGGCATTCATTGTACAACACCGGGTGCACCAACCTACATGCAGACAGTACACTCATACACATAAAAAATAATAAATGAAATTAAAAAAATAAGAAAACTGAAATACTGGAGAAATGGCTCAGCTGGTAAAGTACTCAGCATGTAAGCACAGGAGTTCAGTTTGGATTTCAAGCACTCAGCTAAAAGTTGGGTATGACAGCATGACTCTGTGATCCCAGTGTTGGGGTGCTGGAGATGGGTGGATCCCTGGAGCTCACTGCACAGTCTGTCAAACTACATACTACATTGGTAAGCGCCAGATTCAGTGAGAGGCCTTGTTGCAAAAATCAAGGAAGACAGCAGACATTGACTTTTGGCCTACACATACATGTGTATGCAGCTGTACACACATGTGCATATACATGGACACACTGCACACACACACAAACACACACGAACACAAACACAAACACACACACACACACACACACTGAGGAATTCCCCAGAGCAGTATATGCTTTTGAGTGACTTAAACTTCCTAAAGGTGTTCTTTCCCATATGAAGTATTATTACAACACAATTTGTGCATTCTCTCTTGTGTCGTCTATAAATAAGGAATTAGGTCTACATTTCTGTGGGGCATTGCCATGCCACATTACAAATACCTGAATAAAACAGCCTGACTCTTAAGTTTAGTTTTTTAAGGGTTGTCTCAAACTTGGAGGATCTCCCTTCCCGGATGTGTTCTGGAACATGTACTGGAGCCATGCTCCTGAGTCAGGTCTCACCCATAATTCACTTCCTCGGCTTCGACTGGGGAAGTACAAGCTTGGATCCACACTTCTCAGACCATCTTGCCCTTCCCAGGCCCAAAACAGCTCCTACACACAAGGTCAAGCAATACTTCATCTTCCTTGTTTACCATGAAGAAGCTTTGGCAGCCCCTCAGTGCTTTCATATAATTATACACCATACTGGCATTCATTAACTAACTTTGGGTGGAGTGGCAAGTGGAGGTTTCCAGGATTTCAGATCAGGTGCCCTTGTCACAATAGTACATGGTTCAGTGAGTTTGCCATGGTTAAGTAAAAATCAGAAGTCCAGATTCTGTTTTATAAAAGTCATACATTTCTGCCAGGCATGGTGGTACACGCCTTATTTTTAATTTTTATTTATTTCTGTATGTATATGAATGTACTGTCTGCATGCAGGTTTGTGCACCCGTGTCGTGCAATGTCGCGGAGGTCAGAAGAGGGTGTCGGATTCCCCTGGAACTGGAGTTCTCCTGGAATTGGAGTTTCAGACGGTTCTCCACTGCCATGTGGGTGCTGGGGATCGAACCTGGGTCCTTTGTAAGAGCGGTCACCACTCTTAACCGCTAGGCCATCTCTCCAGCCCCCGGTGGTGCATGCCTTTAATCCTAGCACTTGGGAGGCAGAGGCAGGCAGATCTTTGTGAGTTCAAGGCCAGCCTGGCCTACAGAGTGAGTTCCAGGACAGCTGGGACTACACGGAGACCCTGTCTCATAAAGACCAAAAAAAAAAAAAAAAGTCATAGACAGCTGGGACTACAAGGAGACCCTGTCTCAAAAGACCAAAAAAAAAAAAAGTCATACATTTCTGTATAAAGCATCTCAACTTGTGACATATGGCTTTTATTTGATCATTTCTATGCTTTCTGTGGTATCATTTGGAAGAGTCATTTTGTAATTATCCTAATGCTTGATTCTTGTCAATTTTAGTGTGTCAGAAAACTTTCTGGAGCATCAGTTACATAAAAGGTGGAAAAGTTAGGTTATTCAGGAATAAATTTAGACAGCTAAAAGAAAGAATACTTATTTATACTTTTGCTAACTGAAATTACTTGTATTTTCTACAAAGAGAAAGAGAAAGGAAAACACACATCTGTTAGATTTTTGGAGAGAGAAAAGGAGGGAGTTTAAAGTTAAGGAAAAGAATCAGAGTCAGACCTGTGAAGGTGAAGAATGTATACTGTTAGAGCATACCACAAGAGTGATAGAGGGAACTGCTCTTCCAGAGGGAAGTTCTCTGCCCCCTGGTGTGTGTGTGTGGGGGGGGGTGAGTGGGATGAGACCCTTTTATTTTACTTTGGGCTCAGTCTGTATGTGTTTGATGCTTTGGCCTGGTATCTTTGCATAAGTAAAGTTGGTATTTCACAGTCTTCCTGAAGATAGAACAGTTCCAAAAACTATCTGCCTGTGGGTGACTGGCTGATAAGGCTTCTTAGTGAGACCACACAGCCAGTTTTGGTCATTTCAAGGGGCTTTGTGACCCTATGGCTTTCTTAATGAAGCTTGTGGCTCATCTGCTATTCACAGATCCTAACATCTTTCTAAATGAGTAAAATGTTAAATTATGTTTGCATATGCATGAGTCTTATTTCAATTGAAGTACAGCACTGAAATTAGAGATAGCATGTATGTAACTCTTAAAGATTTCATTCCTTAAAAAAAAAAAAAGATTTCATTCCTGCTGGGTGTGGTGCACGCCTTTAACCCCAGCACTTCCCAGCGTTTGGGAGGCAGAGGCAGGCAGATCTCTGTGAGTTCAAGGCCAGCCTTGTCTACATAGCAAGTTCCAGGCCAGCTGGGGCTACAGTTGAGACCCTGTCTCAAAAAAAAGGACCAAAAATAATAATAAAATAAAAAGATTTTATTCCTTTTAAAAGTAGAATTGTTAAGACAGCCACTCAGAAATCAGTAGGAATCAGATCACAGAGGATAGACCCTCCTCTCATAATCAGTTTATAAAACCAGGAACAGAAATCCTAAGACTTTAATTGTCTTGGCCCTGGGGGTTTTTCAACTTGTCCCTACACATACAAACCAGGAAGCAGATTGCAGGGCTAAGGAGTTGATAATTCAAGTCTGGGATTGAGAAAATAAGGTAAAGACCGTCTGTTTCAGAGAAAGGTACACACTGACAGGGTGGAGGGGACATTCCCATACCTGACGGGTTTCTTTGTCCCTGGACATGGTCTTTGATTATCAGTTCTATTGGAAGGAGGCTTGCTTTATCTCTTCCTTGAAAATCAGCTTCTGCCCTCCCCGGGAACATGTTAAATAATGAGCAAGGTGGCCAGCCTGTAATCCCAATATTTAGGAAATAGATGGAAGAGATTCAAAGTCATCTTCTACTACACATGGAGTTCAAGGTCAGCCTGGGTTACCTGAGACCTTGTCTCAAGAAAGAAAAAGAAAAAGAAAAAAACAATTGATAGAGAAAAGAGGGAGTTAAATTTCCTCTCCTTAAATACCACTCTAGAGGTTGAAGAAATGAATCTTTTTTTTTAATTTTTTTTTAAATTTTTATTTATTTCTGTATGTGTATGAGTGTACTGTCTGCATGCAGGTTTGTGCACCCGTGTCGTGCAATGCCGCGGAGGTCAGAAGAGGGTCTCAGATTCTCCTGGGACTGGAGTTCTCCTGGAATTGGAGTTACAGATGGTTCTCAGCCGCCATGTGGGTGCCCGGGGATCGAACCCGGGTCCTCTGCAAGAGCAGTCCGTGCTCTTAACCTCTAGGCCATCTCTCCAGCCCGAAATGGATCTTTAGTTAGGAGTGCTTGCTGCTACTGCAGATGCTCTGAGTTCTGTTCCCAGCATCCATGTTGGGTGGCTCACAACCACCCAACTCCAGTTCCAGGGAATCCAAAGCTGCCTTTTGGCTTCTATAGACACCTACAGTCACATTCACATATCCACATACAGACATACCCATGCACATAATTAAGAATAAAATGAAAAATCAAACACAAAACAACAATAGCTACAGGTTATAGGAAGGGGAGGAGGGTGGACACAGCAGGCTTTGCAAGGCCTGCCAAAGAAAAACATGCCTATTTCTGTTGATTCTTGCTTCTCCTTTAAATTCCTTTTAATATCCTCTCTCATATAATTATTTGTTGGGGAGAAAAGAGAGAGATGTGAGTCATATCTCTGGCCCTGGGAGGAGACATGCTGGTCTCAACTGCCCAGAAAGCCATACGGTTTCATAAGATTACTACCAAGAGGCTTTACATAGTGCACCTCACCAAGAGTCAGTCCAAATGGGCCTGTCAATCACCCAGACAGGAAGGCAACCTTCAGGAAAGCTGTCTGTTCCAGACACTTTAGAATTTATACAAAGCCTGTCTGAGAAGTTGGCACAGTCCTCCTGGGTCCTGGCCATGCCCCTTGTGAGAAGTTGTTCCTCCACGATGGAGCGTTTGTTCATCACTCGTGATCTTGTTACACTTTCCTTTCTCATAAACTCCTGCTCTTCTTCACTACGTTGTATGCATCTCATCCGAATTCTTGTGACAGAGATCACAAGGACTAAGGAGCACAAAGAGAACCAAGAGCAAAACACTGCAAAAAAATGTATGTTGTTTCGAATAACAGCGTAGGGGCTGGACAGATGGCTCGGCTGTTAAGAGCACGGGATGATCTTGCAGACGACCCAGGTTCAGTTCCCAGCACCCACCTGGTGACTCACAACTGTCTGTAACTCCAATTCCATGAAATCTGACGTCTTTTTCTGACCTCTATGGGCACTGCACGACACAAACACCCTTACATACATGCAGGTAAAATACTAATATACATAAAATAAGATAAAAATAAATAAAATATTTTTCAAATAATAGTATACTTCACATGAATTTTTTAGAGTTAACACAGATGCTAAGTTTTACTAAATCTCTCCTTTGTACTAAAATATTTTAAGGTTTCATGAGATTTTCAAGTTTGCTTTTTGTTTTTGTATTTTTGAGATAGGGTTTCCCTTGTAGCACTAGCTGTCCTGGAACTCACTTTGTAGATCATGCTGGCCTTGAACTCACAGAGATCCACCTGCCTCTGCCTCCCAAGTGCTGGGATCAAATGCTGTGCCAACACACCCGGCTGAGATTTTCAAGTTTTAAGCATCCCAAATCATCAAATCAGTTCACATACAATAGCATTCACATTAAGAATGCCAGTCTCGGGCTGGAGAGAACACCAACTGCTCTTGCAGAGGACCCAGGTTCGATCCCCAGCACCCACATGGCGGCTAAGAGCCGTCTGTAACTCCAATTCTAGGAGAACTCCAGTTCCAGGGGAATCTGAGACCCTCTTCCGACCTCCGCGGCATTGCACGACACGGGTGCACAGACCTACATGGAGACAGTACACTCATACACATACAAAAGTAAATAAAATAAAAATAAGAATGCCAGTCTCAACACATTAAGAATGAAAAGAAGTATTCGCCTTCTGTAAGAGGTACTTGGAAACAGAACTTGATAAAAGCAAAAGCTTTAGCTGCTAGCTCGTGCCCACAGGGTAATAAGATTCTATGTGAACCCCGCGTGCACCCCCTGCTTTAATTCTGTATCAGCTTCTTCTGATCAGACTCTTGCTTGATTGTGTACAGGCATTCTGATCACTCGAGGATCATCTGTCTGCCTAATCTGTTTCATCGGTCTTCAGGCTGAAGGCACAATAAATAATTGTTGGAAACTTGCAGTCACTTTGGATTCTAAGAACAGCAAAACTATGGCAGGACAAACCACCCAAAGATAAGAGTAATTATCCAGGATGGCCAGGCTGTACCTGTAGCAGAATTAACTATTGATTCCCTCAAGTCAAGACATAAAAAGCTTCTGCTAACTACCTCGAGGAACTAGTATTGAAACAATGATCTGTCAGAGCACACTTTGCCCAGGACTGCTTAATTATGCATACTACATGGCTTTTGCCCCAATTCTTCCTATGTCTAAACTTAAAGCTCATACTGACCTTGAACTTCTGATGGAAGTTGCCTCCAACTCCCAAGTGCTGAGATTATGTGTATGTGTCACCATGTCTGGTTTGGATATGTAGACTTGGATCACCAAGAAAGCAAACATACATGGAGTAGAGGACAGGACTGNGAAAGCGATTCTCCAGCACGGAACTTGGTTGTTCTTCAACATTCATTAAATTCATTTTTTCCTACTTTAGAAACCTGTTATTTATTAGATTTATTAAATTTTTAACGAGTATGTTTTGAAAAAGTTCATTTTAATTTCAGTAGGAACTTTAACACATTACTTATAGATGCTTCTATATTTTTTTAACGGTAAAAATTAAGTTTGCTTCCAAGTTCAATTCCACATACAGTCACCCAAACAAAGCATTGGGTGGACTTTGATGACGGAAATTGCCTTTGATTCCACCCTATACGTATGTATAAAACAACTGTCTTTGGGATTCATGGGTCAAAAAAAAAACAAAAAACCTAAAAAAAAAGGGGGGGGGGATACAGATGGATATGAACCTTTCCATCAAAAACCTTGCAATTCAATCTTAAAACTAACTATGGGAAAAGATAGATTTGTATGTTTCCAAAACCGGTTCAAACTGCACAACTTACGGCTGCGGCTGAGAAGAAAAGATTACAGCTTTAGTCTTTTTGCACTCTGATAGGATTGTACCAGAACGTGCCTAACAGAAAGGTTGACACATTCTGAATTGAAAGTGAAAGGAAGACAAGCCTTCAGATTGACTACACAAATCAAACGCCATGTGTGGATCTACGTTGTAAAAATTTTTATAATGAGTCCTAAGAACTTACTCTTTAGGTGCCTCAAGGTTTTAATATGAGAGGACTTTCTACCCCCCCCAAAGAACAAGGAGAAAATATGAAATGATAGGTCCTTCTCCAACTATTAAAAGTTCGAGGACACTACCGTTAAGTAGGTAATGCTCTTATTAAAACCGGATAAAATGTAGTTTTATAAAAACTGCCGTTCTTTAAATGATTATAGACATAGGACTGTGAGGGATTATTCTCTATTCAGAACCAAAATATAATGCTAAGTCTCCACCTATTGCATTAAGCAAAATATATTAATCACAGGAGCTTGACATCGCCAAGTGGAATATTCTACCAGGGAGAGATGTTGGCCAGGGGATCCAAGCCCCACACAAAGAGTAATCTCCCTTGCCTCTAAACTGGGATATGCCTGCCAAGAAGAGAGCGAATAATGCCCTAACTGTCGCAGAGAACTGACATTAACATGGGAAAGATGTATGAGACCACACATGCAAGTGTTACAGATGGCCTCTGGAATGCTAACAGAGAGTGTTACCAAGGCCACTAAAACCAATATACAGTCAAATATGGGTCTCCTTGATCAAGCAAGACCTCCTCACACAACAGCTACAACCCATCTTGCTGGAAGATACTTGCAGCAGTGGCAGCCATAGGCCTGTCTATCCAAATCTAATTGCTATTGGCTCTTCACTTGGAGAGACTAACTCATGGCTGATGCAAACAGGAGCTTACTTCCTCTAATGGTCAGGAGAGATGTTATAAGCCACAGTAAGGACCCTGTCATAGTTTAACAGAAACAACAATAAAATGTAATTCATGGATTTTTAACATAACCATCCAACATTCTGTGTCTATACCAAATAGACATACCGTAAAATTAGTACTGTTTTAAATACCGGTATAGTATCTAATTGCGTGTCGTCATTAGTAGGAACGAAAGGTTATTCCGGACAAACTGTCCCCATTGAAGAGCAGAACGACAGCCAGACCTTGCAGAAGCCCAGGAGTCCAAGGCACAACAGCTCCAGAGAAAGCTAGACTGTTTTGCTTTCTCACCACCTGGTCCCTTTTCTAAGCCTAGGGAACAAGTCTGTGGATAGAAGTGTGGTGGTAAAATAATGACAGGGCTCGGCGATTGGGGTGACATGGTGAGAAATACTAGGCAATTATAGTCTGGACACTCCTTTTGATCCAACTTGATTGAACATTACAGCCCCAGACACACCACTGCGATGGTGGGACCCATGGCTGTGTGGGTTATGGGCACAAACTGCTGAAATGGTTTAACATTGAAAGGGGATTTGCTTTGTACTCGATAGATTATCCACTTATCTTTCGAAAAAGTGAAAAAAAAAAAAAAAAAAAAACCGAGAGAAAGAAACAGCGCGCTTGCAAAGATGCAGGGCCAGTTTATTTATGGCATGCAGTGCATTTTTTGATCTGGGATGGGGGTGGGTAAGGGTGGGGGGGAGGGGAGAGGGAATGGGTAGTGGGGAATATGCAGAGGCTGAATGGGAGAAAAAAAAAAAAAAAAAAAAAAATCGAGTAGAAATACAAAACATCAATAAAAAAAAAATACTTGCTGTTTTACACATTAAGATTTCACGTTAGCATTATGGGGCTGGAGAGATGGGCCTCAGCGAGTTAAAGAGTGCTGACACTGCTCTTGAAAGAGGATGGGGGTTAGATTCCTAACCACACAGTTCTTGTGGGTGTTGGGGTGCATGCACTTTTAATTCCCAGCACTTGGGAGATGGAGAGGCGGCAGCAGATCTCTGTTATTTCGCAAGGAGTCGTGTCTACGTAGTTCCGGCCAGCTTGCGGGAGGGATGGATTAGGGAGAGCCTGTCTCCAACAAATGACCAACAAAAAAAAATAAAAAAGAAAATAAAAAAAAAAGATTTTTATGTTCAATATAAAGAGGTTGCTGTACCTGCTTGATTTGTAACTGCTTTAATAACAGGAGAGGCTGTTATCAGGAGAATATCTTCTGATGGAAAGTTAATGGCCAACTTTATTTTCAAAGGAGAGAAAGGAGAAAAAAAGAAAGAAAAAAGAAAGCGAGAAAAGAAGAATGAAGGGGAAAGGGAATTTTAGGTAAAAAAGACAGAAGAAAAAGACAGGAAAGAAAGACAGGTCTAATTAACTACGTATTTACTCAAAAAAAACTAATTGTGTGCAGGGCAGCCAGCCTGATGATAATACAATCTTATGATGCTTTTAAACCTATAAAGTATAAATAAATAAAAAAAGTTTTTTGTTTTCAGTAAAATAGTAATTAGTATTGTTTTTAATAAACTGGTAATTGTAAGTAGTAAAAGTAAAATTAGTAAAGGAAAAGTTAATAAAATCTGTTATTCTGAGTCTTGTTCATTATTTGCCACAGCCCCAATAATTTAAATTACGTTTTTGTGTTTTTGCGGATGTAAGGTCTTCCCTTGCGAAAACCAGCCCTGGCTGGCCTGAACTTGCTATGTGGACCAGGCTGGCATTCATCATCACAGAGATCAGCCTGCCTCTGCCACCCAAGCACTTAGAAGACCCAGGTCGATATTAAAACATTCATGGCTGGGCATGGTGGCAAACAACTTCAGTCCTGCACTTGGGAGATGGGCAGCTCTCTGTGGGACTAAGACCAGCCTGGTCTACACAGGGAGTTCCCGGCCAGCCAGGGGCTCAGGGGAGGAGGGGACCGTGTCTCCAAAACAACAACAACACAACACAACAAACAGTCAGAATGAAGAATAGATTATACGAAAGGGACTTAACAAAAAAACCCGGAACAAGGAAAACTCACAGTTATCCTGGGCTTACCCTTAAATATTCTGTATAACAATTAATATGAAACTACCTATTTCTATTTATTTATCTATGTATTTATTTTTGAGATAAGGACTCCCAGTAGCCCCAGCTGATCTGGAACTACCGACCTCAATCTCAGAGATTTTAGAGCTTCTGCCTCCTTAGCTCTGGGATTTAAATTTATTTTTAAAAACAGACCTTTTGCCACGCCTTCAGCTCCATGCATTTTTTTTTTGATTTTATGGGTTGAGGGTAGTTGGGGAGGGGACGAATGTATTGGTTTCGGGGCATGCCCAGAGGGGCGGGTCTGTGCACACGTGGCGTGCAAAGCCACGGAGGTGAGAAGAGGGTTCTCGAGTCCCCTGGAACGGGGTGGGCTCGGATTGGAGGTACAGACGGTGCAGGCCGATCATGGGGGTGCGGGGGGAGCGAACCCGGGGCCGCGGCAAGGCGGGCCGGTGCGCTTAACCGCGAGGCTTAGCGCGCCAGCCCTCCCGCCTCTCAGGCTATGTGTTTGTAAAGCTAATTGTTGGCATTGGTCTTCAGTGGGGATTATAATTAAGGCACGCCGCATAGTATTAAGCACTGGGAGAAAAACTGACTTAGCAGCAATGTGGCGCTCCTTTGCCGCTCGAATTATGCAGATGGGCTCGGGGAAGAAGACAGATTCAGTGGGAAAGCAAAAAAAAGACAAGGAAAAGCCAAGAAAAGATGGGGAAAAAGGGAAAAAAAAAAAGAAAAGGAGGACGACAAGATCCGGGTAATATTAGCTGTCGCAAAAAAGCTTTCCTTTTTCTTAATGGGAGGGGGCTGGGGGCTGGAGTGATGGCCCTAGCGGTTAAGAGCGCCGACGCTCTTACAGAGGACACCCGGGTTCGATACCCAGCGCGCCCCACACATGGCAGCTAAGAGAACCGGCGGAGGCGGAATGACTGAAACGGCGGAAAAGCCAAGGCCAGAGGGGAGAGGACGAGGAACTCCCGTTTCCAGGGGGAGAATCCGAGGGGGAAGGGGACCCTCTTCTGACATCCGCGGCCATTGCACGACCCGGGTTGCACCACAGGACGTGCATTGCCGGACAGTACATTACATACAGATAGATTAAAAAAAATAAATGAATAATTAAGTAAAAAAAAATAAAATATGTGTGGGAAAAAAAAAAAAAAGACTTAATGGTGCTAGGACTGCTCCATGATGACTCCCCGTGATAGGTGAGAACTTTCTGCAAAGTTGATTTCTTTTTCCTTTGCTGCTGTTTGAACTTGAAAGTAGTAGAAGTAAGTACTAAAAGTAGTACTAGTACAGAGAAGTTGTAGTAGTTTGAAAATTGGAAAAAGTTGAAAAGAGTAAGTAAGTAGAAGAAGAGAAATTTAGTACTTGGCTGTTATGAAAGTCTTGGTTCCTCATTTCCACAATTGATAGAATTAGCTTCTATTACCGGGTTACCAGAAAGTAAGCAGGGGGAAGGCACAGTACACCGTGTTGGTGGCACGCCGACTGGAAAGGGGAACGGGAGAGGAAGCGGCCGGGACAAAGGAGACAAGTGAGCGGAAGGGAGTTACTTTGGCAGCTTCGGCCAGTATTTTACCTCTTTAGATGAGGTTCTCAGAAACTTTAAATTTTATTTTATTGTGTTATAACCGGCTCAGGATGTCCGTATGGTTTTTTTTAAGTGCATCCATTGTTTCATGCAGTGCTCCAGGGGGCCAGAAGGGGCCCGAAGAGGATGTTGGGACTCCCTGAACTCGAGTTATGTATTGCTGCGTCATGTGGGTGCTGGGTGGGGTGCTGGAATCCAATCTTGGATCTTTTGCAAGAGTCGCCAGTTGCTTAACACTTGAGCCAGCTTCTCCAGGCCCTCCGACTTCGTACCACTACTGAAAAAATTATCTTTGGTTAACCCTCCAGGTGGCATAAAAGTTAACCACTTTGCCACTTAGGCAAACACATTATAGTAAGTGAAGTAAAAGCTTTCGTTTGAATGCTTTCCCCTTTTAAAAAAAAATTTTTTTGTTAAGTATTCAGCCCGCGTGTCAGAAACACCGGTAATCTGTGCTCTCTGTCAGTCTTCCACTGATTGTATGTCTGATATCCGCTTTTGCTGCTTTTGATATACCCTTTTTTTCTCTCACCTCTTTTACACGTGGAGATGTGTTTCTTTCTTCTCTACCTGGTCAAATTTTCACCCGTTCTTGCCACTGAGATAAAAGGATATTTATTTGAGAAACATACCCTCATCTTAAAATTTCACCCTTTTATGGTAGACAGGTTTGGTGGTGGGTGGGTAACTCCACTGATACTCCTAAGACCAACATAACTGCTTGGTATGATTTTAACTTAATGTCTTGTTTCCATCTCTGCTGAGGTTCCCCTACAGGTGGAAACCTGGAGTCTATCGTTTCCTATATTCCCGTTAGGTATGATTGCTGGATGGACAATGGAATATGGGCTTTATTATTTGCTGAACAAAACAAAAAAAAACAGGACATTAAAATAAAACACAAACGTTTGTTAAACTTAAAATAAAACGCATTTTAAACTTTCTTTTAGAAAATTTTTGCCTCAAGGGAGAGAGGGAGGATAAAGCGATACGGTCTCCAAATAGACCAAAAAAACTATTTTTTTTTGGTTAGCTTCACTGGTTATTTTTGTTATAGCAACACAAATAGCCAATCTTTTTTTTGTACTAACAGACACCTGCGTCACACATTTCTTGCACAAGATAAACATAGTTTCCCGCTGGGTGGAGAGAGGATGGCCTCCCGAGTTTACGGTAAGGCCCGGCTGCTTTGCAAGAGGACCTGGGAATTTCCAGCAGCCACACGTGGCTTAACACAAATTCCGCGTGATTCCAGTTCCGGAATCTGATTGCCTTCGGGCTGCCCCCTGGCATTGCATGACACAGGTGTGCACCTTCCATACACGGAGAGGTTTGTACACTCATTAACACAATACTAAAGAATAATAAGTATAAAAAAAATTCGAATATTCTATTCTGTTATTCTTTTCTGGTTGCTCACCCAAAACCCTTTACTAGAGCTTTTGGGAGGAGATCAAAGTTAGGACATTAGGGAAAATGTTTGTGTTTATTAGTTAAGGCCCCTTCGCGCCTATCTGGAAAAATTGAATTCAACATGGTGGAAAGAAAGAAAAGAAATACCAAAAAAGTGGGACTTTTCTGTTTCAAATACAAGCCCCTCCTGACCGTTTTTTTTGTCAAACATTAGGTGCGAGCCAGCTCCAAGCTGTTGCTTGCTAAACCCATGCTTTCTTGCATCTGGCGAATCCGATCCCCGCGACAGCTTTCCACCCTTTAGGAACCACGCAAGTTGGGGGCGTGGCCCCCGGCGCCGGAAGGAGCGCACCCGGGAAGGGGTGGTCCTGGCCAAAAGGCTTCGCCCCGGTCCTAGTGGCGTCCGGAAGGGGCGGCGCCCACGTACCTGCTTGCTTCCGCGCACGTTTGACACCGCCCCAACGCGATTCCCGCCGCCCACAACACAATGGGGCCCCTCCATGCTCCTCTGCCTCCCGTTGGGGCTGAAAAGAAACGCGAAAGCGGAGGTGAAGTGGGAGTTTCATGTTACCTTGAGAGGAAGCGCCGCCTGGCGACTGGCCACTTCCGGCCCTCCTCGGTTCCGGTCTAAGGCTCGGCCTACGGGTTCCCGGAAAGGCCCACGCTTCTTCCGCTGACATACTTGCTTGGTTTAGAAAAGTTTGGAGTAGTTTGGAGTTGAGTCGCCGGGCGTGGTGACGTACGCCTTTAATCTCAGCAATCCTTAGTCAGCGGGAAGGCGGATATCTGAGGCGTTCAAGGACCGTCTGGTCTACATAGTGATTTTCCAGGAGAGCTGTGACTCCGGGAAACCTTTTCTCAAAAAGACCAAAAAAAAAAAAAAAAAAAAAAAAAAAAAAAAAAAAAGTTTGGAGTTGACACATCCTTTCCAGGTTTTTGCGTTAGTGCTGGAATCTGCGATCAGGAACCTTCGTGTCACCCACTGTTCTCATTTTGTAGATGAAGAATGTGAAACTTGGAAACCATTTGATTGCTCCTTTCACCTAGCAATTGGAGGATTTTTTTATTTGTGGAAGCACGTTCTTTATGGCAATCAAGTACAGTTGAAGTTAGCCCTTCATTCCCAGCTTTGAGCTCAGTTAAAATGTCTGTAAAGTCCAGAGTTCTTGCCATGGCATCAGACGAACATTCCAGGTGGCCCAAATGTAGCACTTTGAGTGGTAAAAACTGTAGTCTCAATATTTTCTTTTAATTATTATTTTATGAATATGAGTGAGTGTCTTGCCAGAAGGTGTGGGATCTCCTGGAACTGGAGTTACAGGAGAGGGGTTAGCTGCCATGTGGGGGCTGGGAACCAAACCCTGTCCTCTAGAAGAGAAGCCAGTGCTCTGGACCACTGAGCCATTTTTCCAGCCTTAGTATTCTTCATCTTAATTTAACTGAAAATGTCGTTTTTGCTCTTCATTTTCTTTGAGAAATGGCTGGATTTTTCCCACTTTTTACTCCAAGCATTTACAATGTTCATGTTATTTTGCAATTTCCTTTGCAGTCTCATTCATTCCCAGGGAGTTATATTTCTCAAACGACTCATTCCCAACATTGGTAGTACTGCTGCCTCTTTACTTCTTTAAACTCTTAAGAACAACCATTCTGTATAAACAGGAAAACCTACATATCTAGTTATAGATGTTTAAGTTTCAGTTATCTGAGTTAAATGTTAAGCAGTTCCAGTTCAAGAAGCCATTCTAGTTTCACTTTCCAGTTTAGACAGAGCATTTCTGTGACAACATAGTATGCTTTTCTCAATTTAACTCTAATCCCCAGCTTATTTCCACACGAGATTGTTTGTTTCACTCAGTTTTGAACTACACTTAACTCTGGATATGTGCCTCTTCCTTCCTTCCTTCCTTCCTTCCTTCCTTCCTTCCTTCCTTCCTTCCTTCCTTCCTTCCTTCCTTCCTTCCTTCCCTCCCTCCCT